>NW_004624806.1:2890008-2927551 GCF_000247695.1 Heterocephalus glaber
AGAGTGGAGGGGTTGAAAGGAGGGCAGGGGAAGGGGAGAAAAATAAGAACCAAGATACTCATGTAATGGTACAAGATCCCAATGTTGAATGTAACTGTATTTTATCCCTAAAATGTACCAATAAACTTAATGGGGGAAAAATATTTGTTTTATATAGTTGGGTGCACTAGTATTTGGTTCACATATATTTATGATTGTTGCCTCTTCCTCTTGGATTGTTCCCTTTAGAGGGATGCAATGGCCTTCTTTTGTCTCTCTTAATTAGTTTTGGTTTGAAACCCATTTCATCTGCAAATAGGATAGCTACTCCTGATTTTTTTAGGTTCTTGTCACATGGAGCATTGTTTTCCACCCTTTAACTTTCCAACTACAAATTTCTTTTTGAATTAAGTGTTTTTCTTGTATGCAGCATATTATTGGATATTGCTTCTTGATCCATTCTGCCAGGCTATTTCTTTTGATTGGTGAATTGATGATTATAATAATTAACATTGATGGTTATATAATCAACATTGATGGTTATAATTTTTTTATTGACTTATCCTTGCCATTATCTTTTCCTGTTGTTGGATTCGCCCCTCCCTTTCCATTTAATTTCTTGTCTTGCCTGATGGATTCATTCTGATGAGCTTCATGGGGTTGTGCCCCTCATTGTCTTTTCCTAAGATATTGTTTAAAAATTTTTGGAGTGCTAGTTTGGTCTTTGTGAAGTTCCTCAGGTGCTCTTTGTCATGAAGGTATCTTTCTCCATTGATTTTGAAAGACAGTTTTGCAGGGTACATTAATCTAGTTTGGAGGTTGTTTTTGTTTAGGGCTTCAAATACTTCACTCCGGGCTCTTCTTGACTTGAGGTTTTGTGTTGAGAAGTCTGCTGTGATTCTGATGGGCTTTCCTTTGTATGTAATTGGTTTCTTTTCTCTCACTGCTTGTAATATTGTGTTCTTCTGTTGGGTTTCTGTCATCTTGACTATTATATGCCTAGGTGTAGATTTATTTTTTTATCACAGCTACATGGAGTCTTATTGTGCCTCACTTATCTGTATCTCACATTCTTTTCTCCTTCTTGGGAAATTTTCTGCCATTACTTCTCTGAACAGTTTTTTTTATGTTGTTTGCACTATCTCCTGTTTCTTCACTGACTCTTATCAGTCTTATATTATTCTTTGCATCATCCAGCAGCTGCTGGATTGATTTCTCATGGTCCCTTGCTATTTTTAAGAAATATTTCTTTTCCTTATCACTAATCAAAATCCTGTCTTATATCAGATATTCTGTCCTCACATTCACTCATTCTGCTGTGTAAACTTTCAGTGGAGTTTTTAATCTCCAGGATATCTGTTTGAATCTGTTTTATGGATTCCATTTGTTTCCTATGTTGGGATTCCATCATGTTCCTCAGCTGCCCTGTTTTTTTAATCTGTGTCTGCTCTAGAGTTATTTATCATGTCTTTTACTATGGTCACCATCTCTGTTGTTATCTGAAAAATTATTTCTGATTTCATTTTTTCCAGATCCTCTTTCATTGCCAATTCTGGGAGTCCAGGTGGTTGAGTTTTGGATTGTTCCATCTCACTCCCTGGATTTCCCTTTGATTATCTAGAAGTCTGGATTTCCATCTTGTATAAGTGTCTTCTCATTACTATTTTTTGTTATTGTTGAAGCTTTTATTTAATTTGCTGCTTGTAAATTTCTTATTATAAGTATCTTCATTGCTAGTATTTAGAGTCTTTAAGGAATGGTTACTTCTTGGGTGGTGTTCCTCATATAGTTGGCCTTTGGGTTTTGAGTCTGTAATGCCATTTAAGGAATCTCAGTCTTGGTATACCAGTAAAGACAACTAACTAGAGCAATCATGTCATCTTGGCCAAAGTAATACAATGAGCAACAGCAATAGCATCAACTGCAGCTTAGAAAATGACAAATTATGGTAGCTATTGTTCTGACACCTTTCATTGCATAAACTAGACTTCCAGTTATATATCAAAATTAAGGACCAAACAAAAATATTTTTAGAGTTAGTAAGCCATTTAATATAGCAGCTTTACCCTCCAGGAAGAAGACTTAGAAGGAATACGGGGAGTAGAGAAATAGAAGGAGAGGTTAGAAGTAGGGCTAGAGTATGTAAGAGAATCACACAAACTTTGGAAACTGGTGAAGACAGGAGGAAAAGAGAGAAGGAAAGAACAGAAACAAGAGTGGAATAAACAAGCAACAACAGGAAAACTAGAAATTGTATTCACACTCTTTTAACAATGAGAACAATCAAGAAACAAATAAAATAGGACAAAAACAGAAACAAGAATAGAGTGAAATTAAGAAGAAAAGAGAAGTAAGAGAAAAGAGAAAAGAAAGAAAGAGAAAAAAAGAAGAAAGAAACAGGTCCCCTTTGAGGCATGACTCTGCTATTGCTGACATTCAATGTGAGCTGAAGCCCATACAGCTGAGTCAATTAAGCTCAGTGAACAAGCTGTAGTCCAAGTAGATTCAGGCTGGTTTCTGGCTGCAAGGCCAGAATTGAGCCTCCTGACCTCCTATGGGTAAGAACTCTTCAAGGTTCTACTGCAAGTTTGAGCTACCCTTCCCCCATAGCAGGTCCAAGTTCTATAGGAGGTGCCCTTCTCAGCAACTCACCAATTGCTGTAGTCCGCTCTGCCTTTGCTCTCCCAATGGGCTTCATTTTTCAACAAGCCTCCAAGAGGCCCTCTGCTGCTCACCCCTGTGCCATATTCCAGAGCTCATAGCAATGGCTCTCTGGAACCAGGTGCCTCTGCCGCATGGATCCAGATCTGTTAGATACCCTCACTGGCATGGGGATGTCCTTTGTGGGGTCCAGGAATGGGCAGGTGCATGTCTGGCGGGGTCAAGGACCAGCCGGCGCTCATCCAGTGGATTAAAGGAACCTCTATATTAAATGTATCTGATTTGATTGAGGGGGGATAAAGATTTTTTTCAAATCCCAGGAATTAAGATTTACAGTGTTTACTTAATAGTGTGATGTTCCTTAACATTATATCTACTTTACACATCAAAGTGTAAGTTTCATTTAAGCAGTTACTCTTCTGCTGCAGTTGATGAAATACAAAAAGTTTGTTTTCAACTTAATTCAGAAGATAACCCATATCTTCCAGTTATATAAGGAATCTTTCTCATCAGTACATGAAACATAAATATTGAGCAACTTTGAGTTAAAGTTCAAAACACCAGTGATCAGACAAATATTTTTTAAAATTCAGGAAGTTTAAGAATTAGGCTGGGTATAAAGAATGAGAAATTAGAGACATTTATAGCTATATGGATGCACATTGAGGCTATACTCTTAAGTGAAATAAAGACGACATGCATGTGTAAATACAGAATAGTTTCTCTGGTATGAGAAACTGAAAGTGTAAATGAGGACCAAAATGTATAATAGATAATGTGAAATAGGTAGTAAAGTTCGAAAGGGGTAAGGGAAGAAGGGAAAGGAAAAAATATGAGAAAAGGAAAAAATGGAAACAAAGTCTTTGTAAATATGGAAGGGTGGAGGGAGTGAAGGGAGGGCAGGGGAAAGGGAAAAAAATAAGAACCAAGATACATCATGTAAAGGTAGAACATCCCAATGATGAATGTAACTGTATTGTATACCTAAAATGTACCAATAAACTTACTGCAATGATAAAAGAATAAGGCTGGGGACTCTCAACACTGTCTGTTCCATTACGGAGAAAGTCAAAGGAAAATCTTTAAAAAATACCTAATTTAACTGAAGAATTACTTGGCAATCTTTGGAGACCAGTAGAATATGAAATCATCTGTCTAAAGCTAAATTTAAATAAAGTATGCAATAATTATGAACTCCTTCTCATCCTGCTCAAATGGTTGTCTCTATCATAGTTCCCAAGAAAGTAAAATGTCATCATTTAGAGAATCTACTTCAAAAGTATTTGCCTTGAGGAAAATTTCCTCCTCTTCTCATCAAGAGATATCAATGTTATAGAAAGAGCCAGATAAATTAACATTGGTTTTGATGACACTGGTAAACAATGGCTTCCATGACTAAGCACTCTCAAATGCTAATTGTGGCTCTAAGCACTCTACAGTTGCCATCTCATCCATCCTCAGGACAGGTTGGTAGATAGGTCTGGTCAGCAAAGCCGTTTCTCCAAGAAGCTGATGTAGAGTTAGGTGAAGCACTGTGTCAAAGGAGACACAGCTTCCTGGGAGACACTGCCCTCCCTACCTAAAGTGCCCTCACAACTATGCCCAACCATTATCTAAATCCAAAGGACACCTTACAACTCCAGCTCAGGTACTTCCCTGCAAGCTCAACACCACATCCTAGCTCAATACCATGTCCTCTACATTCTATTATTCTCCCTGTCTCCCCCATACTATTTGGGGTGTTTCTTGTTTAATACATAATATCTCTTCTATCCTGCCCAAACATTAACTTATAGCTGTCCAGTCTCTGTTCTCGTACCCTCTGAACAGTTGATTATCCTTCATGAGTTCACTCCTCACACCAAGCCTTCAGATGCCTTCACACACATCACTTCAAAATGTTCTTTTCAGCTACTGACCTACAACTTCCACAATTACCTGACAGTTCTGCTTCCACGTGGACAGCTCATTGAATGACTCTAAAGCCGAATTCACAATTTCCTACCATGTCTGCCCACTTTAGGACATCCATCTTTCATAACCCATTACCACACACCTGCTAGGCCAGGCAAAGCTCTGAGGATCCAAGCATCCTTCTCTCCCTGCTTTTCAAATCTCATTATTTTGTTCCCCCAACACCTGTAGAATGGACTCTGGACTTCACCTCTGGCACTATAATTTACCCTCTCTCCTGCAGCTGAGGTTGACTGCATTGATGAATTTTTGTCAAATTGATCTAACTGGTTTTTCTTAAAAGGTAAACAGATTTGTTTCTTTAACTCAGGAACATGAGCCCACTCATCTTCTATATGGTTTGAAGTTCAGAACAGTGACCAGGGGGCGGGGCACTTGTTACCAGCCATCAGCTCTGCCCTCTTCAGGATAACAGGTTTTTACTCAGTTGGTCCCTCTGACACAGTTTTCCTTCTGCAGGGACTGTCAATCACCAAATCCTCCACCAGTAAATTTCTGCTTCCCTTCTTTCCCTCATAACTCTTAATCATTCCTTGGCACCCAGTTTAAATATTTTTCCTCAGAAAATGACCGTACCCACTCCCCTTTCTCCTTACATGGCTGTGAACTTCCTCCCCAGTTCCCTGTGATGTCCTTCAGAATGGGCCACCACACATCCAAATCTTTGATTATGTGTACAGACTTGATGAATATTTGTATGACTCCTGGGACTATTTACCCTATAGTCCTATCCCCCAGCTCCCAGCAAGCAAAGCAACAAAGCATTTTGAACAGCTAGCTGACTTGAATCCCATGCATTTCCAGTGCAATAGATTTAAGTTTAAACATTCTGAACTTCAAGAGGAGTGTAAAGAGGTGTGTTTGGATGATATAGATAGCTAACCATAAACACATCTATCTTCTAAAGATCAATGAGGTAGGACTAAAAATGACACTGAAAACCAAGCAGCATACTTCTGACACTTAAAACAGCATATTTCTGATACTTAAAGCACAGGAAACATGGAAAGAGCACACAGAGGTCAAAGCATATTAAATACAAATGAATGCAGCAAGAAAAAGATGAAAATCAAATTTTGAAATGCCTTACTCATATACTGAAGCAAAACTTATATTAGGAACATTGAAAGGAGGCTTTGGGAAAGAAGCATCATGAGATGGTTGCTCACAAATAACCCTTTAAAGACATAAATACAAAAAGGTTAAGTTCTAGCAAAACATTATATGGAGATCGAACTACATTGTTTAGGAAATGAGACAGATTTGTACTACCAATGCTTCTGTGAATATATAAATAGGTGTGTGATACACATGTATATAAATTCTTATTGTATTCTGATTGTATTATAAAGCTAAGAAGTTTATTTCTTATACAATTAATGTAATAATTCTAGATTCTAATAATTCTAATTCATGTTGATGTGTTTTCTTTCTTGGTTTAGCTTAGAATGAAAATCTTTAGATGCATAAACATCAGCATTTACATTTTCATACTAAAATAATATTTAATACAATTTAAATTTTATAGTGTTTTTTCAAATAATTCAAAAACTTGTATCTGATTGTTTATTGAAATTTTTGTGAAGCTGTAAACAAGAACTTCAAAATTAATATCTAATGGCATTGACAAGTCCTATTTAATTACCAGATTCACATATGCTGAGCAAATAACTTGATTCTCTTCACTATTACTACCTGCATATCCTCACATGAATACATCCGTGTGTCTACTCGAGGAGTAATGTTTGAATCTCACTGTATTTTCTGCAGAGAGGTAGAGAAGGCACTTAGAAGGAGCCAGTAGGAACAGCATAGAAAATAGGAGACAGGATTTCATTTGAAAAGTTCCCTTAGACAAATTTGGAGATTGTGATATCAAAAATAAAACTAAAAATATGTGGGATTTGTTGCATTCTTTCCAGATATTGCAAGGAATTTAGACTTCTAACTCCATGGAGCTGTGGACACAGTGGTACTCTGCTGAGTGGTTACAGCCATGCAGTTACTTGGTGACTGGTCTGTTGTTTTCTGTATGCTAGGATCCAAGAGTAGCCAAGGCTGCCTGGAAGACTGATTCTCCTGCAGGGATCTAGCCTCACCCCTAACCCTAAACCTGGGCTATGATTCCTCAGTTAGCAGCTTTCATAAACTTCTGTGGAATCTTTCCTGCTAGAGAAATTCTGACATTATAGTGTCTCCTGGGCCATGTGGCCCAGGTACAAGGCCCTATTCACTCTAGACCTTCTCATGCTGACAGCCTTCCATGTCATCTGGTGTCCAGGTCAAAGAAATGTTCCTTGATAGAAACAACTCTGCTTCCCAAACCCAGGAAACTAGGAGTTTCCTCTGACAGCTCCACCCAGCCTCTGCTACTTGGGGGTCTTCTCTTCACTCTCAGTCATCCTGATTCAACATAAGCAGCCATGAATTGCAGAGCAAGAGCCCTGAAGGTGCTCTGTATGTAAACCACACATGTGAATGTGAGCACATATCACACACATATACATCACACATGTGTGTACACTAATAGGCCAGCTATTTTAAAGCTATTGCAGATTAGTTGTTTATTAATTTAGATTATATAAATGGTAGCATTTTATAAACTCCCAAATTTAAACCTCCCTAATGTTGTGACATTTATACCCATCACATGGCAGATAGACTAGCAGAAATCAAATGCTTAAAAAAATATTCATGGCATGAATGATTATCCTGGAAACCCTCTCTTCACAGATTGTGAAATAGTCCCCAAAGTACATGTCCAGAGAGATGTGTCAGTAGCCAACATAACTTGCATGGTCCCTTCCCACTCTATGACACTGAATGTACCTATTTGGTTTTCTTACTGCCATTCTTACTTGTACTACATCTACTCTATTGTCCATGTAAATGCAGGGTAGAGAAATGCTGCTTGCAGCAGAATGTCAGCCATCATCTCTCCCCTGGTGTCATCCTGGGAGCCTACTTTGAGCCACCTCATGGCTTCTTAACCTTGTGATTTCCATCAAGGTTACACTTCCTTTCGGAAAAAGCTGGAAACTTTCCATATTTTTGTCTGCTTTTTGTTCCAGATTATCACTGTAGAACTGGCTAAAAGCAGCAAGAAGTACCCATACCACAGCTGGAATATGGGACTGCTTTGAAGTTCACTCAACCAGATTATTTAATCCTCTTCCTTTAATGTCAGTCTCCTGCTATGTCTCAGGAAATTGGCAAAATATGGACAAATTTTTTGCCACTATGTAACATACATGGCTTCTAGTCCAACTGTCAATGGAATCCTTGTTCTGAATTGAAAACTCCTAAGCCTAGTCTTTACTATTCAGATTTCTGTCAGCATTCTGGTCTTCTGAACTCTCTCCATCAACTGCTGCTCCCAATATTCTATGGCTTCTGTAGCTCACTTCTCCAAATCTTTCCAAACTCTTCTCAAAATCAAGTTTCAAAGTTTCTAAACCTTTGGTCAGGTACATTTACGCCAACAATTCCACTTCTCTGGTACCAAAATTTGTCTTACTTTCCCATTACTAGGAGAGAATATCTGACATCTGCAACTTAAAGGAGGAGAGGTTTATATTGCCTCATGATGTTAATTCATGGTCAGCTGGCTCCCAGGCAGAAACAGGATGGTAGAGGGCCATGGCAGAAAAAAAGTGCTCAGTAAATGGCAGCCAGGAAGCAGAGCATGAAGGGAGGAGTTAGGGAGGGAGATATAACTTTGTAGGTCATGCCCATGTCCCCAGTGATACGCTTCTGTTATGGCTTGTGTCTAGATGTCCCCTCAAAGCCTCACACAGTCATAGATGGGGCTTTTTCCTAGGTGGCTGAATATAGAGTGTGTGATTGTTTCATGGTGCAGTGCTAGGAATAAGGGTGCTAAGATTAAGGGTGGGTGATTACTAAATTAGTCCACTGATTGGCTTGGCACTGCCCTAATCCCAGTAGCTTGGTACAATATAAGGAACAGAAAGAGGCTTGGTTTGTTCCTTGCTTGCTTGCTTTGCTACCTGCTGCCCACCATGAACTGTTTCTTCTCTGCAGTGCCTGTCTACTATGTCACACTGCTTTGGAGCCAGCCAATTATGAATTTAAACCTCTACAAACAATGAGCTAAATAAACCTTTTACTCATTAACTTTAGGTGTTGAATATTTTATTCTCAGCAATGAGAGAAAAGTAACTAAGATAACCTCTAACCAGGCCCCACCTCCCAAAAGGAAGTCAGCTATTACCTCATCAGTGGACTGATCATTATAGCCCCTGATCCAATTCCTTTCCAAACACATGAAGCTTTAGAAGGACAATTTAGATCTAAACCATAACAGTGGTCATCTTCTAGAAATAGGCGAAGGCCACTTATTTATTACATTATCAACATTTCCTAGAATCATTATTATCTACTATAGAACAATAGACACAGTTTTTCCACTAGCCACAGATAGGTTGTGCCTGGGAACAATCTGACATGGGAATACTCTTACACTGTTGCTTCCCTACTGAGATCTTCCATTTACAGATGAAAACTGTATCATTATTTGTATACATGATAGAATTTCTCAGGAAAACAATAAGAACAGGTTTAGTAATTTGGGGGAAATGAATTCCTATGCTGTGAATCTATTTCTTGCCAAGAAACAATATATTTACTGTCACTTGATCATGTGACAGAAGAATGAGACAAACTGAGTCTCTAAAACAGCTGTGCTATGAAGTCCTGTATCAGAAACTCATTTGACAAAAAACTTAAGGTTAACATGTTGTAGATGATTTTTAAAGCACAGAGGTTGTTGATATATCATTATAATGAATGTTGGTCCTACATTCACAGCAGTTTATAAATACTGTTACATTCATCAAAATATAAAAGTTGGGTTGTGTAGGATTTATCATATATTCTTTGGCCCTTGTGTTTGTTTATATGTATGTTTAAAATGCAATGGAATCATCATGTTAGGTCTTTGAACTGTGTGCTGTGGAGTGAAAAGCTGGCAGCCCCCTTGCACAGTTTGTATTCAGGACACTTGATGGCCTCTCTTGATGCCACCTTCTTAAATCAGAGTCTCACTTGAGTCTTCAGAGTGCTATTCAGACAGTTAGGGTGAGGTTTGATCCTATGTTCCAGTGTTCTTATTGAGAAAAATATTTTTTTTCATTAGAAAACTTTTTAAAAACTTATTTCTGCTACATATTATCTGAGGTTGTTAGACTAGACTTTATTGAATTATTATAAGTGCAAAAATTAGCTCTAGAGTATCATTTCATGTTTCAATGCTAGTGTGATTTATGTAATGTCAGCTAAGGCATTGGCAAAATTGTAAAACTGAGTAAGACATCACCAAAATATTCTTGCTAGACTAATTTTCACTAAAATTGAACTAAAGTTCAATTGAAATTTTACATCCAACAATTAAAAAATTTATTTAGTGATTTTGATTATTAAGTTTATTAGATGAAGTAGAGTTGATACCTTTTTCTAGTGTAGACAGGAATTGGCAAAATTTTAGAAGCACAGTTCAGAAACTACACATTTTTTTCCATCAAGATAGAGTTGTTAATTTTTTAAAGTTTCTTAGTATATGTATTTGATGGAATGAAAGATCTCAAACCAAAATACATGTGACTCTTGAGCTGGATTATCAACTGATTGGCTTGGGAACCAGCCAGCAGATTAGTAAAATATATTTCTGGTTGTGTCTGGGTGGGTCATGGAGGTGTGACTGTGGGGTCTATGTCTAGTTCCTCACCTCTTCCTCTCTTGTGCTGCTCCCCCCTGTAACAGGCTTGTAATTATAAGTTCATCTAAATATATACTTGATTTTCACTTGGTAAACATCATTTAGATATTTGTGAAGATTCTATGTTCCAGAACCTGGGCTAAACATATGGAAGTAGTGAATTTTGTCTTAGTTACTTTTCTTTCATTGCTGAGACAAAATCCCTAACACTCAAAGTAAAAGAAGGAAAGGCTTATTTGGCTCACAGTTTGTAGAATTTTCAGTTCATAGTTAGCTGGTTTAATTGCATTACCATGCAATGCCATGGCAGAGGGGCATTGCAGAGGAGAAACAGTTCATGGCAGGCAAAAGGCAGCAAGACAGCAAGCAACAAGTGACTATAAGCAACCCTCATTCTGACCTTCATATTTTATTCAGGGTACCCACTAGTGGGTAACACTCACACCCAGGGAGGGGCAGCCTTAATCCTAGCATCACATCATGAATCAATCCCAGCATCACATTCTAGATCCCAGAAGCACACATTCTAGATACAGCTACCACTAAAAAGCCCCACCTATGAGCACATAAGGCTTTGGGGTGACACCTAGATACAAACCACAATAAATTCCTTGCCTTGAAGAAACTCAGTCTAGTGAAGAAGGAAGATACACAATTGCATCATTCCAGTGAAACACTGTCATACCTAGAATGGGGCAACCAGAAGTGAGAGAAGAGAAGAGGCACCCTGGCCAGTCAATGAGGGCCCTGAAGTGGCCAGAGGAGGATGCTCAGGGCCTCAATGACTGGGTCTTTGGGGAAGGTGAAGAATACAGTATTCCTAGTGGGGAATACACAAGAACATAGAAAATGTTGGTGCATTGCAGGTTGGTTAGTGGTGGAAAGAGATGGGGAAGTATCAATGTGGCACAGAGTCTGCATATTTCACATTACAAAACACACACATCCTCTTATGGGCAGTGAAGAGATGGTGAGAGGCCTGAATAGATGGTCACACTCTGCTATATAGATCCCGGTGTTTGTATTTCCTTCAAATATTGTTCATCAGTCTTGTTCCATGTGGCTGTGAAGAGGCTTATCTGGCTTCTTTTCTGTATGTGAGACTCCTTGATCCAAGGGTCTTGAATCTTTTTCTTGTCACTGAAATTCAGTAGATTGAGCTGGACAACTCAGGGAGTTCATCTCTGTGATAGTTAACTGATTATGTTAACTTCAGTGAGAAATACCCAATTAAATTGAATCAGCATAGTTCTGGGTGTAGCTGAAGGGATTTATTGAAGACAGAAGACCCACCCTGGGCATGCTTCTTACTGAATGGAATAAAAGTAAAATGAAGAAGGAAGGCTTGCTTTTGTTTCTTTGGAGGAGCTCCAGTCTTTACCTGCACTTTGGATATCATCTCCTGGTTTTCAGGGCAGCCTCTTCAGCCTTCCACTGTAGACTCTTCAGCCTCCTACCAGAGACCTGCATGGGACTCTATAGTGCTTCAGGCCTTCAGTCTTCAACTGGATCCTTCTTATCTGTGGGGTACAGACAGCGCTTTTGCATCTGACTCTTCTGGTGGTCATGGTAAGTCTATCTTACAAATATTTAGGTATCTTGCATTAAATCTGTTTCAGCAATGATTGATACAGATTTTGATACCAGGAGTGTCTCTAGAGAAACAGAATTGTAAAGATGAAATTATTTAGTAGCTTTAGTGATTCTTGGGGTTGGGTCTCTAATTTGATAAGATCTAAAGATGCCATGGTTTCTCCTTCTGAAATTGTGGCAAATATTGATGGTCACTGATATGAACTGTTTAAAGTAATATGCAATGTAGATCCATTTCATTTACCTGATTCACCTCTTCTGAAATGTATGGAATTTAGTGATTCCACATATGAAAATTTTGAATATTTTGGGCAGAGTATGAAATATAATGATGCTGGCTAGTTGCTGTTAGCATCTCTGGACAAACTAGTGAAGGAAAACAATAAGCTCAAAACATCCATAGGAAATCTAACTTCTAACTGTGAGGTCAAATTCATTAAGAAAAATAAGGATCTCAAAGATTCAAATTCCTAGCTCCAGACACACATAAAGAGTTTAAAAGTTTCTATGCAGGTCCTGAAAGATAATCTTCTCTCCTTTAGCTGCAAGGCTGACATTGCAGAAACTCAAACACAGGCCCTCATAATTCAATTGGCTGAAGTACAATGTAAATTAAATGTTCAGCCTTGAGCTGGTATCCGAAGTAAAAGTGAGGGCACTGATTAGAAAAGAAGGACCAAAACATATAATTGATATGTGATATAGGAAGAAAAAGTTCAAAGGGGAAATGGGAAGGGTAGGGGAAATGAAAGAAGGGAAAGGAAAAAAATATGAGAAAAGGAAAAAACAGAAACAGTCTTTGTAAATAGGGAGGCATGGAGGGGTTGAAGGGAGGCCAGGGCAATAGGGGAAAAAATAAGAACCAAGATACATCATGTAAAGGTACAAATTCCCAATGATGAATGTCACCATATTGTATACCTAAAATATAGCAATAAACTTAATGAAAAACAAAGAATGGAATCCCCAAAACTTGGATGGAGATGTTTGGGAGGATCCTGATGAGGCTGAGGATGTTGATCTCCTAAATACTAATGAGATTATTTTGCCAGAGGAAGAGATTTCCCCACCCACAGTGGAGGAGGCATCCCTACCCCTAGCCCCTTTGATGTTGGCCTTTCCTAGTACTGTATACCTGAAGAAACTACTCCTATGTTGATCAAGCACGAGAATGTTGACACTGCTAGGACCCACCCTCACCATTCATTTTGCCTCTACAACCATGGTCAAATTTCAGAAGAGTCATAAGGGTGAAGTAAATAGTGTGACCCTTGAGGAGATCTGCTATTGTCCCAAAGAACTACTTCAAGTTTTCTAACCCTTATAAACAGAGGACTAATAAGAAAGTATGAGAATGGATTTTACACCTATGGGATAATGGTGGCAAAAATATACCTGAATCAGGCTGAGTTTGTTGATATAGACCTATAAAGTACAGATTCTGAATTTAATGTTGCAGCTTGTGGAGCAAAAAGGGTTTTAATAATATGTGTCTGGTTGGCAAAAGTATAGATCAAAAGATGGCCCACTGTGAATAAGTTAGAGATGCCTGATATTCTGTGGTTTACTGTTGATGAGGGGATTCAGAGGCTTATGGAACTGGGAATGCTAGAGTGAATTTATCATTTTAAACCTTATCTACCACACTGGGATGATCCAGAAAAACTATGCTTCCCTAACACTTTACAAAACATGGGGATAGAACCGGCATCCCTGAAGAGCCCTGTCACTGCTCTTCTCTTACAGCAGAGACTGCGGTTTCTCAATTGGGAATCTTAGGGCAATGGTTTTGATTGGATCCTGAAGGGGCAGGAGTCAAGGAGAAGCACTTTATTGTCAAAGGCAAGGTGCGCATACTTACTGGAATGGAGAACAGAAGCAGTACAATGATTACAATGGTCTGCCATGTGGCTTATTAGCTGTGGTGTTCCCAAAAGTGAAATAGACAGGAATTCTACAACTTTTTACTAGATTTATATAATCAAAAAATTAAGGGAAAATGAAAACAAAGCTACTTTGAATCCTAGTTACAGGAAATCACAGATGGCCCCTCAATCAGTTCAGATTTAAGCCAGAACCCCTTGAATAAAGGGGAGGCCAAGTCCCTCTAAGGAAGGACCCTGAGGCATCACCAAAAATTTATACAGGCGATCTTCCTCCCATCTTTCCCAAAGGGTCTTAAGGCCTTCTACCAGAGGAACTGTACACTGGAGGAAGGGAAATGATCAGACATTGCACAGACTACTAGGTACTGGTTCTGAACTAATGCTGATTGCAGGGAATCCATTGCATCTTTGTGGCCCTCCAGCAAGAGCAGCGGCCTATGGTGGTCAGGAAATCAATGGAGTTTTGGCAAATGTCCTATTCACTGTGGGTCTGATAGGTCCTCAAACCCATCCTGTAGTTATTCCTCTGTTCCAGAATGCATAATCGGGATAGATATACTTTGTACTTGGCAGAACCCTCACATTGGTTCCTTAACCTGTAGTGGGATATTATGGTTGGAAAGGCCAAATGGAAGCCATTACAGTTGCCTTTACCTTGTAAAATAGTAACTCAGGAACAGTATTGTATCCCCAGAAGGATTACAGAGATTAGTGTGCTATCAAGGATTTGAAAGGTGCAGGAATGGTGGTTTCCACCACATCTCCATTTAATTCTCCCATTTGACCTGTGCAAAATATGTATGGGTCTTGGGGAATGATGGTAGATTACCATAAATTGAATCAAGTCATAGCTTTGATTACAGCTACTGTACCCAGATGTGGTTTCCTTGCTTGAGCAGATTAACACAGCTCCTTGTACCTGGTATGCAGCTACTGGTTTGGAAAATGCCTTCTTTTTCATACCTATCCATAAAGCCTATTGGAAACAATTTGCTTTCAGCTGGCAAGGCCAGGAATATACCTTCACTTTCCTACCTCAGGATTACATTAACTCTCCAGCACTGTGTCATAACTTAGATCACAGAAATCTTAATTGCTTCTCTCTCCCACAGGTATCACATTGGTCCATTACATTGGTGTTATTATGCTGATTGGACCAAGCGAGAAAGGTAGCAACCACTCTGCTGCTAGCAAAGCATTTGTGAACCAGAGGACAGGAAATAAATCTAACTAAAATTTAAGGTCCTGCTATCTCAATGAAATTTCTGGGAGTCCAGTGGTATGGAACATGTAGAGATATCCCTTCTGAGGTAAAAGATAAGTTGTTGCACCTGGTTCCCCTTACAACCAAAAAAGTGACACAATGGCTATTTGGATTTGGGCCCTGTTTGGATTTTGCATGCAACGCATTTCTCAGGTGTTTTACTCTGGGTCATTTACCAAGTGACTTGGAAAGCTGCTAATTTTGAGTGGGACCCAGAACAAGAGAAGGCTCTGCAACAGGTCCAGGCTGCTATGCAGGCTGCTCTGCCACTGGGGACATATTATCCAGCAGATGGTACCTGAAGTGGTTCTTGAAGTGCCAGGGGCAGGTAGGGATGCTGTTTGGAGTTTCTGGCAGGCCTTCATAGGTGAATTCCAGCTGGGTCCTTTAGGATTTTGGAGCAAGACTCCGCCATGATCTCCCCCTTTGAAAAACAGGTCTTGGCCGGTTACTGGGCCTTAATGGAAACTGAATGCTTAACCATGGGACACCAGGTTACCATGTGACCTGAGTTGCCCATCATGAGTTGAGTACTGTCTGATTCACTGAGCCATAAAGTTGGATGTTCACAGCAACAGTCCATCATTAAATGGAAATGCTTCGTATGTGATATTGACCCAGAGCACATCTAGAGGGTACAAGTAACTTAAATGAAGAAGTGGCCCAGAAGCCCATAGCTCCTACTTCTGCTGTATTACCTTCTGTCTCCCAGCAAGCACCATGACCTTATGAGGTATACCATATGATCAACTGTCAGAGGAAGAGAAGACTAGGGTCTGGTTTACGGACGGTTCTGCACATTATTCAGCCACTACCTGCAAGTGAACAGCTTATAGTATTCCCTTTCCAGGGAATCCATCAGACCAGTATGAAGGGAAATTTTCACAGTGGACAGAACTTCAGCCAGTGCACCTGGTAGTACATTTTTCTTGGAAGGAAAAATGACCAAACATGTGACTGTTAACTGATTCACAGGCTGTAGCCAGTGGTCTGGCTGGATGGTGTGAAACTTGGAAGGAACATGACTAGAAAATTGGTGACAATGATATTTAGGAAAGAGGTATGGGGATAGAACTATCCATATGGGCAAGCAATTTAAAAATATTTGTATCACATGTAAATGCTCACCAAAATGTGATCTCAGCAGAAGACTTTAACAGTCAAATGTATAGGATGACCCCTTCTGTAGATAGGAGTCAATATATTTCTTCATCCATCCCTGTCACTGCCCAATAGGCTCATGAATAGACTGGCCATGGTGGCAGGAATGGAGGTTATGCATGGGCTCAGCAACCATGGATTCCCATTCACCAGGGCTGATCTGACTACAGCCACTGCTGAACACCCACTAAGTCAGCAATAGAGACCAACACTGACTCCCCAATATTTCACTATTCCCCATGGAGATCTGCCTATGACCTGCCAGCAGGTTGATTATTTTGGATTGTTTCCATCATAGAAAGGACATTGCTGGGCCAGAGATTTAGCTCAGTGGTTTTGCTGCCTGCTGTGCAAGCACAAGGACCTGAGTTCGATCCCTGGTACCAAAAAAAGCAAAAGAAAGAAAGGACAGTGCCTTGACCTTACTAACATAGACACTTACTCTGGATATGGATTTGCCTTCCTTGCATGTAATGCTTCTGCCAAAACTACCATCTTTGGACTTACAGAATTCCTTACCCACCATCATGGAATTCCACACGGCATTTCCTCTGACCAAGGAACACATTTTATAGCCAGAGAAATGAGGTAATTGACTCATGCTCAAGGAATTCATTGGCCTTACCATGTTTCTCACCATACAGAAGTGGCCGGATCAATAAAAAGATAGAATGGTCTTTTCAAGACACAGTTACCATGTCAGTGGGGTGGCAGTAGCTTGCAGTGCTAGGGTAAAGTTCTTAAGAAGGCCATGTATGGTTTGAGTCAGGATCCACTCTATGGTATGGTGTCTCCCATAGCTAGGATTCACAGCTCCAGGAATTAAGGGGTGGAAATGGAAATGGTACGTTTCACCATTATTCCTAGTGATCCACTAGCAATTTTTTTTGCTTCCTGTTCTTGTGACCTTATACTCTGCTGGCCTAGAGTCTTAGTTCCAGAAGGGAGGAGAAGGCATGTACAAAGAAGCACAATGATGATACTATTGAACTGAAATTGAAGACTTTCCTGTGGTCATTTTAGTCTCCTCATCCCTCAGTACACAAGCTAAGAAGGGAGTTATAGTGTTGACAGGGGTAACTGACACAGACAATCAAGGGGGAAATTGGTTTATTACTCCATAATGGGGGAAATGAAGAATATACTTGGAGTGCAGAAGATCCCTTAGCACACCTCCTAGTATTACTACCCTAGGTTACTAGTGTCACTGGGAAAGGACAACATCCCAAATAAGGTTGGATGACAAATGGTCTAGAACCTCTAGTAATGAAGGTATGGGTCACCCCACCAGGGAATGAACCAAGTCCTGCTGAGGTGCTTGCTGAAGACCAAGGGAATACAGAATGGGTAGTAGCAGGAAGTAGTTTTAAATACCAGCTACAAACCTATGATCAGTTACAGAAATCAAGATTGTAATTGTAATAGTTCTCTCCTAATATGCTTCATCTGTAACATAATGTTGATAGACTTAATATTGGTTCTTAAGTATGGTTAAACCTATGTTATAATGTTCAAGTTATGAAATGTTAGGAGTAAACATCACCCAAAGAAAACTTGCCTTCTATCCTGGAGATGGAGTTAGTCCATTTCTATTCATATGCAGAATAGTTGCAACATATTAGGTATAATTATGAACTTTTCTTTGTATCTGGAGACTATGGTTTCAGGAAATGTGTCTGGCTGCCAAATTGAAAAGGAGTGGATTGTGATAGTTAACTCATTGTGTCAACTTGAGTAATAAATGCCCAACTAAATTGAACCAGCATAGTTGTGGGTGTGGCTGAAGCAATTTATTAGAGATAGAAGACCCACTCTGGGTAGCCTTCTCACCTGAATGGAATAAAATGGAAATTTTATCTTATAATTTTAAGCATATTGCTCTTTGGAATTTAATTTTTTTTTTTTGGTACCAAGGATCTAACTCAGGACCTTGAGCTTGCGAAGCAGGTGATGGAACCACTGATCTAAATCCCCAGCCCTGCAATTTAATTTTACTTAGCTTTAGCAAGCCCTCTTTTATGCCTTGACTATTTTCAGTAGTGTCTAAGACATGTACTGTCCTATATTTTTGGCTTCCATTTCTTTCGTGAGCTTTGTAACTCAGTTTTATCTCCATGTTTTGCCTAATAATGATTTTAAAAATCCTTTGGAAACCAGGCCCCTCATCTTCATTTTTCTCAAGAAGAGAGCATTCCTTCCTCCTCTACTCTGGTAGGAGAAGAGTGCAGAGGAAGTGACCAGGGACTAAAGATGCTGGCAGCTCCAATACCCTCTTTCTTAGAAAACATTTATATTACTATCTATATGAAGGTCTAAACTCTAGTTTTACTTCCTTAAGATATCTGAAGAGATGTTAAAAGATGTGATTCTTCTGAGAGTATTTAAACTGCTTTCCCATCCACAGATGATTGGATAAAGCAGAGGTGGTATCTATATCTAATAGAATATTACTTGGCTATAAGGAAGGCCACATTTGAGACATTTGTAGAGAAATAGATGTACCTAGAAAATATAATATTCAGTGAAATAAATCAGAAACACAAACTTGAATATTGTATCTCTCATCTGAGTAAGGCCAAGTACAAACCAATAGAAAAATAAAGGAAAAAGAACAGGACAAAGGATGGATCTCTTGCAGATGGGATGGGGTGCGGAGGAAGAAGGATGCCCTCAGGAGGAAAGGATGGGGAAATAGGTAGAGCAAAGATATGCCATGTACAAGGTCCAAAGAACCCCAATTAATGTGAACATTGTATGCCATAAACATGAACTAAGATTAAAAATAGCAATAAGCATGAAAAGGAGGAAAGGGAAACTAGAGGAGGAGGGAGGGATAGAGGGAAAGAGATTTTAAAAAAAAAGAAGCTATATGATGTACTTGTATCCACTCCCCAAGATGACTGTAAAATGCATGTACTGCAAACATGGACTAATAAAATAAAATTTAAAATACTAAAAAAGAGAAGATAAAATACATGCATTTGTCTAGTATATATTTTCTCTTGAGTTTATTTATACTTACAAAATATCAGATTCAAAATCTCTAACATTTACATGCACTGACACTCTGTTGGTAACAGGAAACTTCATATGCTAATTAAGGTCTCTAAAACAAATTGCTTTCAAGCATTTTCCTTTCCCAGACACCTTAGGAAGATGCACTGCCAAGAGGGATTCTGACTCACTCTTGCCAGGATGCTTGAAGCAGAAAAGAGGGTGTGTGCAAGGGGTCGGGTTGGAGGGTGAGTGTTTCCTGGGGTGCTGGTATAGGTCCCTCCTTCCCTGTCAGTGGCTAACCTTGCAGAATCACACTGCTTTTACTCTGTTTAAAGTTCAAAATCTGCACAAACACCAAAGTCAGTATTGTCCTCTTCTGCATAGACGATTTATGAAATCAATCATTCTCTAGAACGTTGATTGTCTCAGAGACTCTGGGAGAAGAATGAGCAGCCCCTAGGTTCAAGAACAGGGTAAGTACTCCAGGATCCAGATGACATTGGTTTAATCCTTATTTAACTGGAGAGATGTACAAAGCAGAAGCAGGAAGTCTTTTAAATTAACTTAGAAGGAGCTCTGGCTCTCAGCCACGGAATGACTACAACACAGCCCGTGACAGGTACTTCCAGTGCTGAACTGAGTATGCATTTGAACTCAGAAACCCATTTAAGCCAGTTGTAAGGAGAGACCCATTGCTCACATAGATCAGATATCTGTCTCTTCAAACAGAGGGATTCAAGGTAAACTTCCCAGGATTCTTTTCTCAAGTAGAATGAATTTTTGTGTTTCATGGGGAAGAAGTCTTCATTGCACTGCTAATCATTCTGTCAGAGTTTATATAAAAAGTGCTGATGCTGGAAACACCGAACCTCAGGTCCTGTGGTGGAGAGTGGTGTTTGCCCATTGCTTCTATCTGTTGTGCATGATAAATGCCCACACGTGATGAACAGTCTGTGTTGACATGAATGGGTGTGAGATCATCAATATCTCTTCATGTGTGGCTCAGAGCTTGGCTCAGTGGGTTTTTTCCTTCTCAAAAGGAAAACACAACTCTGTATAGCATTCCCGAGTATTCCTTATTTGCTAGTGATTCTACAGGAAATACCAAGAAGAGGGAAATCATATTGCAGAACATACAGTACTCCAAATCCCAATCAGTTCTTTCTGCAGATCTTTCTGCCTTCTCAGGGGGCATTCTTTCCTGAGGTTCCCACCTGCAGTCTGGATCCTTCACCCTGAGTCCCTCTCATCCCAACAGGATACCTGGGATGTGGCTTTGACTGAGTTCCTCCTAGTCCTCTAAAAATAACCCGGAGCTTACAGGCTCACATTTTCTTTTAAAGGCAACAAGGAGACTGCAAACAACTTTCTGTCAACTTCAATATTCATTTTCACAAATAATTGTAAAAATATACATGAAAACCTATCTTTGTTCATAAAACTTATTATATCTATTCCCAAGTTACATTGTGTGTTCCTCTAGAATAGAATTGATGTACATCATTTCATCTTTTTTATAATCCTTTTCATGAGGAAGAGTTAATGTTTTTATTTCATTCCTAAAGAATGTAATTACTACAATTACAATTAATAATTGTAATCATTCAGTATACAACTTTTCGACCCTGGGAATGAGACTGAGCACCGCTAATGTTTTTACAATCCTAATACAGAGTTTCACACATAATTGGCCTCATAGAAATATTTGTTTGGTTTCATTTTACTAAAGGGAAATATTGCTTCTCTGGGGGCACATATACAGGTACATATTAGGAGCTTCCAATTTGCACCTCAGAAACTGGACAACTGTTCCTGGCACAAACAAAGACTACAGTATTCAAGCTTAGAATTTCAAAACCAATGCATATTCTGCAAACACACAGGCCTGGGAATAGCTTGTCCTTCATTCAGACATACAATATATCAGAACTCCTCAGTGACCTTTTGTACCCTTCACTCTGTCTCCTTGCAAATACCCTCCACATCTGTTCTTCCCCCTTGTCTGTGGCACAGATTGAGCTCCTGGAACAGGAGTGTGTGGGGTGAAGTCAACTTACTCTGTCCACCCTCACACAGTCCTTTCCCTTGACAAAATGTCAGTGTCCTCAAATCATTGCTGAGGCAGAAAAACTGCACTGAGTGAACACTTATGATCTTGCCACTGGGTTTGATTTTGGAATTAGACTATTTACTCCATTTTACTACTGAAAATTATAGTAAAATCCACTGGACATTGATGCACTGTATATTATATATTTTCTTTAAAAAGTATAAATGTAACTTTCCAGACCCATAAAATCAAGCAAAGAAAGAAAACCCAAAAAGAAGTACAAAGAAAATGCCTCGGGTATCCTGAGATGTTACTGAATTAAACTCTCTAAGAGACATTCTTGTTTAATCTTTTTTTATTACTACTCCAGGCAATTGCAATCTAGGAATGTGAGAAACAATGAACTAGATATTCCCCATAGTTAATTAATCCTCAAGAGAAAAATGCGCAAAAGAAGCAATTACTTATTTGCACTTGTTTCTATAAAGAATCTAATATTTATTTTCATTTTATTTCTCCTTGCTTAAAAATATTCCCCCAAAATCAAGGTATTCAGTAAAAATTTCTTCTTAATGATATATCTGAAAAGAAGAGTATTTTTTTTTGGTACTGGGGATGGAACTCAGGTCCTTTGGGAAGAAGAGTATTTGACAGGTGTCAGCTAAACAGCTTGATTCTGTGGACACTGATTTCACACCATCTCATTGTTTGCCTTTCTCTTCCCTCCCTGGAATTTATAAATGGTATTTTAAACTAAAAAGGACACAGCAGGAGAAATTTCAAAAGTGAGAAAGGGTACTGTATCGCAAACAGGCCCAGGGGGGTTCTAATGTGCAATTCACCCTCCACCACTGTTGTGGTTAGATGTCCCCCACCCAAAGCCTCACGTGCTGATAGGAAAGGCTTGTGGGAGTCACTGGATCATGGGTATATGATATTGAATTAGTCCTCTGAGTGGTTTAGCATAGCTCTGGATAGGGGTAATGAACTTATTGCAGAGGGAAGACCCAACCTGGGTGTGGGTGGCACCAACAAATAGGTGTGTAGCCTGGATTGAATAAAAAGGGGAAAAAAAGAAAGTTGCTGCTTCCCACATGCCATGCCATGAAATGTTTGTCCTCTGCCATGCCTCCCTGCCACCTCTCCCTGCCTTGGAGCCAACTGACTATGTACTGAAGCCCTCCAAACTGTCAACTACATAAACTATTCCTTCTTTAATTTGTGGATGTTGGATATTTTGTTCCAGCAATGAGAAAGTAACTAAGACAATTGCTAAGACCCTTATCAGGACCCCAGGATTCTGAACGGTCTGTACCATCTGCCTAGGTGCAGTGACAGGAGGTTGGATGGATCAGGGTCTTGGAGGAAGAATCCAAGGAAAGCATGACTGTACAAATGAGTCTTCCCAACATGGAAGGGTTGAAATTCAGCCTCTGGATGGTTCCTCTAAATTTAAGTATGTGTGAAGTTACAATGTGAAGTGCTGTGGGAATTCTAATAAAAATACAGAATAACAAAAAGTTGAAAATTAATAAAAGTCACTACAGGGAATGTTTTATGTCTTGCCTGGCTTCAAGCGGGCACTTCTCAGGGATGCTTTTGCACAAGTACCCTCCGTTGGCTGACTGTTGCCATTAGAATATGAGTTCCTCCAGGTTGAGACACTGTGAACAGGCAGTGATTCTGACGGGCCCAGTAGCCTGTGTTGTGGCAGCCCCCTAGTGACTTCATCCACACATAGGCTCAAGGACCTCAGACTCTTTAGCTTTTCTCCCTTGTCTCACCAACAACTGACCTGTCCCTGTGATGCTGTCTGCTTTTGACCCTAGAACCAGATCCCTTGCTCCAGCTGAGCTGCCACTCTGTCTGTCTGTTGCAGTCACCAAGACCTGGAGACCTGTTCAAGGGTAAGTAATCAGTTAATATTCATTCCCAGACTGACTACAATTGTTCTCCCTTTAACTCGATTTTGATAAGATAAATGAATAATCTAAATTTTGAAATCTATTCACATTTCTTACTATTTCACTTTACCAAAAACACAAGTACTGTGTCTTCCCTTTAATGGTGGTAAATCAGAACTTAACTTTTTTATTGTGTAGAAATTGTCAACATGTTTAATGAAAAGTAATTTCAAGCCTTTCAGATCCATCAAAGCATGCTTTAATTGTAATTAGTACACAAAGACCTAGCATAAGATCTATGGAAATTTGGAAACTTCACAGAAACTTTGACTTTATCATTAAATGTCCCCTATGTTCAATGCAAGTTAATCACTTGTACCATATAGAAGTGTGTGAGGTGGTCAGAGGGAAACAGAGGTTAGCCCAGGATATAAGAGTTTGGACAGAATCAGAACCCAAGGGACCACTTGGATTTCCATAAATTCACTTTCTATTTTAAGACTTAAAAGCAAGGCATAATTTCTTTGATGAATTTTATAAGAATGCTGCAATCTGGGGTATTATTAATAGAGTCCTCAGCATAGTGCCAATATCAAGAGTAAATTTTTTTCTGATTGTCATGGTCAAATTAGGTTATTCTCTTTGAGATACTCTGTGTGTGTTCATGTACTAAGAGATATAAAACAAATAAGTATCAGTAGTCAAAATCAGGAGATTATGGTGTCCTTGTCTTTCAAATATAAAAAAGTTAATTTTGCTGTACTTGAGGGGTTTGTTTTTTTGAGGGGGGGTTGTTGAGACAGGATCTCATCATTAGTTGAGGCTGGCCTTGAACTCTCTATGTAGCCCAGACTGTCCTCAAACTCCCAAAGATTTTCCTGCCTGAGTCACCCAAGTACTGAGATTATAGGCATGTGCCACCATTCCCAGGTGTTTTGCTTTAATTCTTTGGGACTTTTTGTTTAGAAATGAAATATTAAATGTTGAGCCAAGACCAAAACATCTCTCCCATATTCCTCTTTCCCTTTTTACATGTAAACATTTCCCTAAAGTTGTTGTATATCCTTCCTGTGCATCCTTGTTCAAAAATATTTTGCAATATAGATGTGTAATAGTATTTAGTATTTTTTAAAATTGTATTACATAATATATAATTGTAATGTATATATATATATGTATATATGTATATGCACACACAAATTTAATTCTTTCCATGATTGTGGTTGTAAACTAAGTTGGACGAGAACAGAATCAAATTCAATGGTTAGGTCCAACATTGGCCTTATGGGGAAATTTGATTCAGATCTTATCCAATTTGGTTTGCAACCAGAAATGTGAAAAGAATTAAATTTGTGAACTGTGGTACCACTGTATAGCCTTCTAAATATGTAAGTGAATACATTGGTGAATATATTACTCTCCTAAAGCTATTGCAATGTGTTCACTTACATTTTTATAATGGATGCTGTTAACTAATGCTAATACAGTTTGGTATTCTAGTCTAGCCTATATTACAATTTTATATTATCAATGCTTCATCTACTAGAACACAAATGGGTTCTATGGCTCATGTTTCTATACATACCTTAAGTGAGCTAGCACCCCCTTTGTTCCAGATAATCTTCTCACAGTGTCTGCAATGTGCAGGCTGGGAGGAATCAGTGGCATCTATACATCTTGCATCTATGTTCCCTTTCCTGAGCTTAACCCACTGAATATGCAGGTCTCACCTGGACCTACTCACACTGTGAGAATTGGACCATTCACACTGTGCACCTGGGACTTATTCACACTATGAAAACTGTACCTGTTCTAAGAGGGGATCTGAACACTGTGAAACCAGGAACTGTTCACACCTTGGAATCTGGACCTATGTAGACTCAGAAATTTGGGACTATTCACACATGTGATATGAACCTATTCACACCACTGAAACTGGACCTGTTCAGACTGTAAGGCCTGAGTCTGTTCACACTATGAGACCTGACCTGTTCGCTCTGTAGGACCTGACTTATTCACACTATGAGATCTGTAATTGTTTATACTGTGACATGGTCCTGTGCACACTGTGCAAACTGAGCTTCCTCACACTCTGGGACCTTGACTGAGGCACATTGTGGAACCTGAAACTGTTCACACTCTGGGACATGGACAGGTGCACACAGTGAGACTGGGGCCTATTCATACTGTGGGATCTGTCCCTGTTCGCGTTGTGGGACCTGGAACTATTCACACCATAGAAGTTGGACCTATACACGCTGGAGGACATGGACCTATTCACACTGTGGGACCTGAATATGTTCACACTGTGGAATCTGGATCTTTTCACACATTGGGAGCTAGACCTCATCAAGCTGTAGGAGCTGAACCTGTTCACACTCTGGGACATGGACCTGTGGAAACTGTGGTACCTGCACCTGAGAATACTGTGGAACAGGGACCTGTTCATGCTCTGAGACCTAGACCTTTACACACTTTGAAACCTAGATGTATTTGCCCTGTGAGACCTGGATCTCTCCACACTCTGAAATCTAGATCTACTCACACTGTAGAAACTGTTCATACTATGAGACATGGACCTGCTTATACTAGAGGACCTTGACATGTTCACATTGTAGAACCTGAATCCTTTTACACTGTGGGACCTGTGCACACTGTGGGATCCAGACATACTACTCTACTCACAGTATGGAAACTAAAACTTTGCAAACTGTGGCACCTCCAGCTGTTCACAGCATGGAACCTAGACCTGTTCATGCTGTGGAACCTGGACCTGTTTACACTGTGGGACATGGACCAGCTCACACTGTTGGAAATTGACCTGTTCATACTATGGGACCTGAATCTGTTCAGATTGTGGGATCTGGACCCATTCACACTGTCAGAACCAGACTATTCATTCTGTGGGACTGGACTTTCTCACACCATGGGGCCTCAACTTGCTGACACTGTGGAACCTAGACCTGTTCATACGATAGACCTAGAACTGTTTTTACTGTGGTACCTGAACTTGCTCACATATATGACCCTGTGCTGTTCATACTGTGCAACATGGACCTATGCACTCTATGGGGCCTTGTTCTACTCACAATACGAGTCCTCGAGTTTTTCACACTGTAGAACCTGGATCTGTTCACACTGTGCTCCTTGCACTTGTGCAAACTGTGATATCTGGTTCTACTCATGCCCTGGGACCTGTCCTCTTTACACTATTGTACCTATCCATGTTCACACTCTGGGACCTGAACTATTCACACTGTGGTTCCTGGCCCACTTCATACTGTGGGTCCTGGACCCACTCACACTGTGGAAACTGCACCTACTCATGCTGTGTTACCATGACCTTTGCAAACGGTGGTACCAGGATCTCCTCACACTGTCCCACCTATATCTTCTCATAAATCAAAACTGAATGTGCTCACATGGTGGGACATGGACCCACTCACACTGTGGAAACTAGACCTATTCACACTGTGGACCTGAATCTGTTCACACTCTAGGACCTGATCTGTTCACACTCTGGGATCTATACTGGTTCATACTGTGGGATCTGGACTTGTGCACACTGCGGTACCCACACCTCTTCACATTGTAGGTCCTGGGTCTGTGCACACTGAGGGCATCTTTCTATTCATGGACCTAACACAATGCTTCTGGCCCCTAACACTTGGAGCTTGTAATAATCTGCTTTTTGTTTCTGCCCCAAGACCTGTGCTTTCCTCCACTACCTTCAAAATGGGGCAAACTGATTTGTTAGTGTGCAAGTGGGTAAAATCTGAGACTTTTCCTAGATCTTCATACACAGAATAATTTCAGACTGGCTTCCTACGCACATGGGTGAACATTTCTTTGGAGCACTTCAGTGTTGTAGTTATAATTATTTTTAACTTTTATTAACATTGCTATATTGCCAAGAAAATTTTATATCAATTTGCTTGCTCACTAGCATTGATTCCTATCATTATTATCATTACTAAATTTCCAATTATGTTTCTTAATAAAAATATACTCTCTTTTTAAAAATGCAGTACTAGGGATTGAACCAAACATCTTCACACTAGCTATGTTCATAGCCCTTTATTTTTTAAAATTTTGAGTCACAAAGTTGCCCATGCTGGGCTGGAACTTGCAATCCTTCTGCCTCAGCCTCCAGAGTGTGGGGGTTGCAGGCCTGCACCACCACACTGAGCTGATAGTCCCTTTATCATACACAGACATCTGCAAGACGATGCTGAGTCATAATCAAATGTTAACTCAATGTTATTCCCTCTGCTGATGAACTTCTCACTTTTATATCTAAGAACTGAGTAAGAAGAGTCTCCTTTATCTTCAAATAGGTGGTTAGACTGAAGTTTGTTTATGATTTTCCCAGTGAAGCTCCACCAACACCTGATAATAATCATTTATCTAGAGTAGCTACTGTTCCAGCCCCTGTCTTAACCCCAGACATTATTTTTCAGGCAAGAGTTCCTTCTACTCATCAAGTCCTGCAAGATATTGCAGCAGTGAAATTCCTTCAATATTACTGGAGCTCCTCATCTACTTATATACATCTGGAACTCAAAGAATGAAGGGCAGTATTCATACTTTTAGTAATTTAACTGACCTATATTTAATTATTTTAAAACCATGCTTATATAAAATTATTTGTATAGGATTCACATTTTTATAAATAAAACAAGTTGTTAGAGAGAAATTTTTTTAAATGATTTTCTAACTTTTTAAATCCAAGGCTACAAAAAAAACAGACTCAAATCCTAACAATCTGTAGTAACTATTCTCAGCTTTTATACTTACCCACTAAACAAGAGGAATCTGAAATTCAGCAGTAGTTTCATCTCAGGTGTGGAGTTTGGTCCATAGGTGGTGGCTGCAGGGAGACTGTAATTGGCTGGCACAAGGTAGGTCTGGGACCAGGCCATGAGTATAGGTAACAAGTGAGATCCCCTATCAGAGTGACAGTGTGGCTTCTTATCATAGCTTTGCTGATTTGGATTAATGGGAATGTGGACATCTATCACATACTCCTAAAGCTAGGAAAACTGAAGTGTGAAATTTCTACTAGATAGAAAAATATGAATGTTTAAGGGTGGAGCATGCACAGTCTTTATGATCTTTATGGTGCTACTGCCCTCCTCGAAAGCACCGGGAACACTTCACACTCAGCCAAAGCTCTCACATCATTCTCATATTACAGGCATAATTCTTTTTACATTTATTTTCATGGAGCATAGAAGTTAAACGCTAGCCTACATCCACAGTTGTTGTGACCATGCCAAAACTCAAGATACCTTAGCAACAGGAAGAAACAATTTCTTTCAAAAGAAAGGCAACCTACCTTATCATCTAGCAGGTTAAATGTTTCTGTTTTTATATTTATATCTTTGAACCATTTTGATTTCAGTTTAGCACATGATGAAAGATATGGATCTAGGTTTAATTTTCTGCATGTGTATAATCCATTTCCCAGTACCATTAATCAAAGAGATTATCTTTCCTCCAGCATATTTTTGGCCCTTTTGTCAAAGATCAGTTGGCTGAATGTGCCTGGGGTTGTTTCTGAGTCTCTGTTCTGTTCCATTGACATACTTGTGTGTTTTTGTTTCAGTACTGTGCTGTTTTTATCACTGTACCTTTGTAATAGAATTTGAAATCCAGGATTGTGATGTTGGATTTGGTCTTGCTATTCAGGATTGTATTTCCCCAAAAGAGTTAATGACATCATATTACAGTAATACATGCATATCCATGTGTATAGCAGCATAGTTCATAACAGCTAAATCTTGAAACTGACCTATATGTCCATCAACAGATGAAGTGATAAAGAAAATGTGGTATTTACACACCATAGATTACCAGGAGGCTATAAAGATAAATTTGAGTCATGTGTAGGACATGGATATACCTTGAAACTATAATGTTAAGTGAAATAAATCAGATACAATAGCTTAAACATCACATGGTTTCTCTTATATGAGAAACTCAAAGTGTAGATAAATTAAAGGGCAAAATAAAAGATAGATAATAGGAAACAGGGAGATAGATCTCTCTCAAATGAGAAAGAGACCAAGAGATGGAGGGAGGGGAGAGTAGGAGAGGTAAAGGGGACATAAAAAGAATTAAAATATGTTATGTATGTTTACAAACTACCCACAATGCATATAATTAGTATGTATCACAGACATGTACTAACAACAATTTTTAAAAAGAAAAGTTAATCTTAGATATGACTCCATGAAACTGAAACTTTTTATAAAGTGAATCAAACTATATGTAATAGTTCCACAATTATCTCAAATCCCAATATTAATCTTTAGTTATAAGATAAAACCTTTTATTTCTGTTGTGAGCTTCTTTGTCTTCTTAGCCTCGATCTCTGTAAGTTGATGTCTCTTATCACTATGATTAACTGTGCTTTTTCTCTTATTTAATTTAAGGTATGCATTATTTAGTGTAAGTATTTTAGTGTAAGTTTTGAATCTGCGACAATAACACTGAGATTTCTTAATCACTTCTGGGTCCATTCAAATAGAGAAAACTGATGTTTTGAGGTCATTATAACCACAAGCTTTAATATTATATATATCAAGTCAATTGGCTCAAAAGCACTTAAAGCTAGAAATATAAGTGAGTTTGTTACAAAAACCATGAAATTTCCATCTATTAAGGACTCAATCATTTTGGAAGCCCAATTCTATTATAGAGATTTAAAACACTCCTTCAAGGACATGCATTTTATAGAATGAGAGCATACTGTGTTTCTGAGAATTTTTCAAAATGAAAACTAACAGTTGCTTTTTTTTAAAGAAAGTGACTATTGTGAAAATTATGCAATTACCAAACTACAAAATTCTATACAAGTGAAAAATGCCTTATCTTATTATTATACTCCTAAAGCACACATAATGATAACAAGAAGAGGGTGATGTAAAATGACATAGAAGCATACAACTTCATGCAATTGTGTTCATACACAGGATTCTCAGCTTGTCAACCCTAATTCAGACTAGCCTGCAACGAGTGTAACAAAAGTTACTCCACCTTATTTTCTTCTTCATTTGTATAATAGGGCTGATTGGGCCTAGTTTTTCATGAATGAACAATTTCCATGAAGAGGTGAAATCACTGCAGGGGTAACAGTTACAGTAACCCCAGCCAGCATTGTCAGCCTCCTCTTTACTGATGCCTCTCACTGGCAGGGGCCACGCCCACTGGATGTATGCTCCAGGCAGAGGCTTCAGCTTCTCTGGCAATTTAGGCTGTGCATTTTTTCCTTTTTGTGTGCATTTTCTTCTTTCTCCATTTATTGAGCAATTATAATTTGCAAACATGTAATGAAGTATGAATAGTAACAACATCTTAAGAAATAGTTACCATTTGTCACAGGGAGACAGAATGTTAGCTATTGAGGATAGAAGACACGAAATGCCAAAATTGTTAAGTTTGCGCATAGACTTTAATAGGCACAGATGACAACACAAGGCAGTGAACAATTACATGTCATATACATAATACAGAGGATGGCGCCATCAGTCTGGGGTTGCGTTATTCAACGAAAGCTTAGTGAAAGAAGTTAATTAGCAAAATAAATAAATAAATAAGAAAGAAAAGAAAAGAAAGCCTTCAGCTAATCTCCTTAAAAACACACTGTGTTATGAGTGAAATGTGTCTCTCTAGTTTTAGAAGACATTCCTATGTGTAGCTCCATTAGAAACCTTACATCTCTGTCAAATACTGGATACCTAAGCAACAGCTTCTAGGTAGCCTGAATGTCCCTGAATTGCAGGCATCCAAGTGACATCTGTTCTTTATGGGTTGGGGTGGGTCTCCCAAAGCAGGACAAAGACAAGCTCTTGGGTGCAGGTATTGCTAGAAAATATTATTTAACACAAATATTCTCTCAACCCAGAAATCCTTTTCACAAAGTCATTTTATTATTGAATAATCATTAAACCAGAATGCATGCCTGTCCATAGGTAATTCACTAAGACCACAGAGAAGGAAGAGACTCTCACCTTTCATGTAGCCAGGCAGACATAACTGTTCCTGTGCAAGTTCTTTGGACACCCAGGACTTAGTACTCAAAGAAGAAAACTCCACTGCACCATTTGTCACATATAGCTCATCCTAACTTTTGCTGGCAATCACAGTGACCATTCAAGTTAGTTAATGGCATAAGCAGCTTGGAGTAAGGTGCCCCTGAGTCTGGGTGATGTGGGGCTTGCTGTTTCTATTCTAGAGAGTGCCTCCTAGGACCTGGAGACAGACTTTCTTGGGTCCACAAGTGAGCAGGAGGCTTTCACCTTTTATATGTTGCATATATTTCAAAGAGATGGAAAAAGAACAGTGGGAAGTTTTATTATTTAAGTAAATGCTCTAAGAAAAGAGGGTTGGAGAAGTCTTCAAACTTTATCTCAAGCCTCTAGTTTTATCTGTACTAGTCTTGGCAGCAGTTTACTAGGAGATAATTGAAGGAAGCAGAAGAGAGGAGGAAGGAGTTTAAAACAAGGAAGAAGGAAAGGTCAACACAAGGGCACTTGGCTAGAGTTTCCAGGTAAGGCTCAGCCTCTGTCCCATTGGGATCTTTGGGCAGCTGCAGAAGCTCCACCAGGACCACCATCTGAAAGTGAACATTCACCCACCAGCATGGTCACTACATGAACCATAGGAGCCCTCAAAAACAGTCCAAAGAGGATAAGTGATGACAACAGTCTAAGGGAAGGTGACACACCATGACTAGCCACATCAGAAGGATGCCAGAATATTTAAACTCTGACAGCCCCAGGCTGACAACCAGCAATGAAATAAGACCTGAGTTTTATGCCTGTGGGAACTGAATAATTTACCAGCAAGCTTAATGAGCTCAGAAGCAACTTTCAGAGATGAGATCAGCCCGGCTGGTATTTTTATGTTAGCTTTGTAGGACTCCAAGCAGACTGCCCATCAAACCCATCTACACAACTATAAGAGAATAAATGAGTAAGCTGCTCAGTTTGTGTAACAAACTTGGCATGCAACAAATACAAAACAGATTTGAGTTGCCTTTGATGTGCTGGGAAGGGGGGAAACCGCACAGCAGAGCAGATGCTCTGAGCTGAAGTGGGGTTGAGGAAATCTGAGGCCAGGTTTGCAAGAAACTGTGAGCTGTAGCTGAAAACAGAGGCAGATGAAGAGCAACGACAGCATTTTCTAGTACATGTTCTCTTCTCTGTGACCATCTGATTCAATTTGCCACCATCAGGGCCCTTTGCTTTTCCCTTTCCATGATCCAGTGACTAGGAAGGAAGAAACCATTTCTACTTCTAGGGCTTAGCTCATTCATTAGGAGATGAGATCACATAAAGAAGGAGGTTGGAGACTTAGGTGTCTGATATTATCATTAGGTGGAGACTTAAGTGTCTGATATTATTATTCCTTGTGGCTTTCCCCAAGGATGTAGATACTCTGAAGCAAAACAGGAACTCTGATGGAAGCAGTGAAGACATATGGATGTCAGGACCAATTCTAAATATGAACGTCCTGCGTGGCCAAGTCTAGGTCCCATGAACAGCCCCTCACTAATGAAGATTATTTTCTCCAAAGGGCCCACTGGCCTACTTACAACTGGGTTTTCTCTGGATCTCTTTTCTCTTGTCTCCTATTTGTGAGCAGAACCCTCATTCTCTGTCACTGGGCTCCTGAACCCAAATATACACATATACCATATAATGCCTCCTGGAAGTTCTCTACAGCTCATTGGTGGAAGTGTGGACAAATGCTTAATTGTTAAAAACAGGTTTCCATCACAGTTTTCCATTGCTATAGAAAAAAACCAAAGGCCAGCTTTTATGATGAATACGTGAAATCACTTGCATTTTCAGATACTTCAGTTTTGGCTAACCTGAAAAACCAGGGAAATTTTTCCTTCCGGACACTGTCTGCTATATTTTTTTTAAATGAACTTGGTTTGAAGAAGATTGTAGCAGAAGATATAAAGTCTGTGAGGTTATTTGGTGGAAGGCTAGTAAAAGTGCATGTATCCAGAAGTTGAATTAATTAGACTGTTAAGGCTGTCATGATAAATAAACCCTGAGGTAAATACCCCATGTCGTCACTACCTTAGGTATGGGTGGTGATTGTGAGATCATTCTCAGGGAAATACCACCTTATATAAGACTCTTTCTTCACAGACTAGAATGAGCTTCCTCCTGCTGATCTTGTAAAAACCAGCAGACATATGGGTTATGACCTGGGCTGTGTGACAAATAAGCCCTCATATTTATGGGAATTTTCCTTTTCACATAACAGTGAGATACATCTCTCTTTAGAGATGATAGAATCTTTTAGAGAGATAGAATCTCTCTTTAGTGACTCATCCATTCTGTGACACAGATATCCAGAATCTTCTGCTGTGGAGCTACAACTCAGGAAGGCCTAGCCACTGAGGGTAATGCAGAAGAGGATATTGAGAGATATTTTTAAGAGGAAGGCCTTAAATTCTTCAGTCTGAGCTCATTCACATTGCAAACTACATTTAAGTGCAAGAAATACTAGTATGTATGGTCTTCCAGTGTCTGGGCCCAGACATATTCTAGTAGATATTTAATGTATTCAGGTACTTAATAGTTTTCTATTGATGCATAACAGTTTACTGGTTTAACAGCCATTGGATCCATTAGCTCACAGCTTCCCTGGTTCAGGAGTCTGGTATAAGCGCCCTAGGTCCTCCTTGGGACTCTCACAAGGCTGAAATCAAAGTGTTGGCCAGAGAATCCATCTCATCTGAGACTTAGGGTTTTCCACAAAGCTCCCTGGTACTGGCAGAGGTAATTTGCTTGTAGCTGTAGGATTGAGTTTCCATTTCCTTGCTAGCTGTTGGCCAGAACCTCTCTCAGCTGCTGGAGCCCTTCCTCAGGTGCATGCTACACAGCCCAAGTGACAGCACAATAGCTGCTAGGAGACCAAAGCCTGGGAGGAAGAATTTCATTCTAGTCTGTGAGGACTGAATTCTAATATAAAGTGGTGCTTCCATAGAAATGAATTCACAGCCCCCACCCATTCTCAAGGCAGTAACCACACAGGGCATGTATCTCAGGACTTGCGTACTTTGGACTTCTATCATACTTTTATTTGTGAATGTTACCCAGACCTCAAGTATCAAAACAGGGAAGGAGAGAGGCGCTGTAGAGGCAGAAAATTCCTTAGAACCTCTGTGTTTTTAACTAACTCCTTAAGCTTAATAAAGAGAGAGAGGCAGAGAGAGAGAGCGAGAGAGACCACTAGTTACTGAGTACTCTTTATTCTTTGTCCTTTATCTTTCCATTTATTCATTTTTCATTCATTCAATTGAATGTCTACTATGTATCAGACACTGTTATAGAAGCTGAAGTCATAGCACTGAGCAAAACTGGCAAAGTATGGTCCCCAGGAAACCTTATGTCATTACATCCTTACTGGTGAATAAGCTTTCCCTTTGCCTGTGGTGATACATAAATGAACACTCCTACTTATGAATACTCTGATAAACCAGACCTGAATGTTCTCTAATAGTGACCAATAATGCTTCAAAATATAGTAATACTTTGATTCACAAAGGCTTCTGCTTACAAACAGTTACTTTCATAAACAAAAGTGTTTGACAAAATTTTGCTTCCATTGGCAAACTCCCCATAGGATAACCAACATAACCACGACCATGCCCATCTTCCCCACACAAACACAAATGCAGCCATCTGCCTTCAAACTGTAAAACAAATTAACTTAATAAACCAAGGCACCATTGCAAATGGTATTTTATTCTCTACTTCAGGTAATATTAATATGTTTTAAATTAATATTTTTGTGTTATCCAAGACAATGTACCAGTCATTCTTACCAAATTGAGCAGTCTCAAACTTGAGACAGTCTGCAAAAGAAGAGCAAGTCACATTCAGAATCTTAAACACAACTACATATTCTAAATAACCCAGTTTAAAAATTATTAAAATACCATGGGGAATATCCTCAAACTTAATTACTTATGATTAATTTAAAAAGAGATATGACTACTCTAATATACTTTCAAAAGCTTATTCCATCCCTCAGAGAATTATTAAATTAAATGTAAAAGACAAGTTAGTCTCTCTGCCTGTGAATTTGCATTTAAGTACTAACAATGAATTAGAAATTCCATGAAAAACCAATGTTTGCAATCACTCTGACCACTTCATGCTTTAGGTACCAAATGGTGCTGTTACTACATGTGATTCAATTCCATGGAGTACTCCACTAAGAGCAAGTGTTACCTCTGACATTGCTTTGTATCCTATTGTAATTCCAAAGATGACACCAATGAGACTCTTATAAATGGGCAGTAATTGAAGTTTGAAGATGTAATATCAGTAATGAATCTCTAGATCCATTTTATGACAAATCTTATTCTATGCATAAAACACAAGATAATTGTTGACTCATTAAATTCAAACATGTAAATATTGTCAAGTTTCATTTTTGCTACAAAATAAAAAGAGTTATTTTGCTCTCACTGCCCAAGGGTATATTTATCATCTTTAAGATTGCATTTAAATAATGAATCTTTCTTCTGCTTTCTTCTTTTGCTCATTTGAATTCCTGCTTTTACTCATTCATCTCTTTAAGCGTGTACAAGTTGTGTGTTTATGTTTTATTTAATCCATCCAGGATCTCTGCCATTTTATATTAATGTTTATATTTGATAAAAATACCCAAGAGTTTAATAAATGTAAGTGAAGAAACTTGTGGGAAAATATGTATTTCTTTTCAGATAAACACCAAATAATACCTCCAAGACATCCAACTTCCCAGGGGGGACCAAGGGGTAGGAAATCAAAAATCACACACCCAAAATATCTGAAAGGATAACAGTGAAGGTAATAAAACAGATCAATAGACCACTCCCAGAACAGAAGAAGGGGCTTCTGGGCACAGTTCCACCACTCCCAGCTCAGAGGATGGGGCTTCTGGGCCACTGTTCCACCACTCCAGGCCCAGAGGAAGGGGCTTCCAGGTTGCCATTCCACTGCTCTGAGCCCAGAAGTAGGGGCTCCTGGGACGCCATTCCACTACACCCAGCCCAGAGGTAAGGACTTGTGGGCCCCCATTTCACCACTACGAGCACAGAGGAGGTGAGCCATGTGGGCACCAAAAGCACCCTCCTATCAAAATGAGAAGACAAGTAAACAAGTCTCAAAACCAGATCACCTACAGCAACAGCAAAGGGAAAGGGAGATGGGACAATCTGATACTCAAATACCTGGACTCCCTGAACTGGCAACAAAAGAGGATCTGGAAAAATGAAATCAGAAATAATTCCTCAGATAGGAGAGATTGTGCCCATAGTGGAAGACATGATTAATAAATCTAGAGAGGACACAGATAAAAAACTAGAGGAGCTGAGGAACATGATGGAATCCCAACATGGGAAACAAATGGAATCCACAAAACAAATGCAAACAGATTTCCAGGAGATTAAAAACTCCACTGAAAGTCTACACAGCAGAATGAGCCGATGTGAGGACACAATTTCAGAAATAGAAGATAAGACTGTAATTAGTGACCAGGAAAAGAAAAATTGCCTCAAAATTGTAAGGGACCATGAGAAATCAATCCAGCAGCTGATAGGTGATGCAAAGAAGAATAACATAAGGCTAATTAGAGTTAACAAAGAAACAGGATAGAGTACAGATGAAAGAGAAAAACTGTTCAGAAGTAATGGCAAAAAATTTCCCAAGCAGGGGAAAAGAACCTGATACACAGATAAGTGAGGCGTATAGGACTCCAAAGAGCCTTGATCAAAAAATATCTACACATAGGCATAAAATTGTTAAGATTCCAGAAACCCAACAGAAGAACACAGTTCTACAAGCAGTAAAAAAAAAAAAGAAACAAATCATGTACAAAGGAAAGCCCATCAGAATCACAGAAGACTTCTCAACGCAAACCCTCAAGGCAAGAAAAGCTTGGAGTGATGTACTCCATGCCCTAAAGGAAAACAGCCTCCAACCCAGATTGATGTACCCTGCAAAACTATCTTTCAAAATTGATGGAGAAATAAGATGCTTTTATGACAAAGAGCACCTTTTTTTTTTCTTAAATACTTTTATTGGTACATTTTAGGCATACAACACAACTACATTTCTCATTGGGAATTGTACCTTTACATAATGTATCTTGGTTCTTATTTTTTTCCCCATTCCTAGCCCTCCCTTCACCCCCTCCACCCTTCCCTATTTACAAAGGCTTTACTTCCATTTTTTCCATTTATCATCATTTTCCCTTTTCCTTCTTTCCTTTCTCCTGCCCCTCCCACTACCCCTACCCCTTTGGACCTTTTCTTCCTATTTT
>NW_004624806.1:2934527-2947225 GCF_000247695.1 Heterocephalus glaber
CATTCGAGAGATGCAGATGAAAACAATGGTGAGATTCCACCTCACCCCAGAAAGAATGGCTGCTGTCATGAAATCAACCAATAACAAATGCTGGTGGGGATGTAGGAAAAGAGGAACCCCGCTCCACTGCTAGTGGGAGTGTAGACTGGTCCAACCACTGTGGAAATCAGTATGGAGATACCTCAAAGAACTAGGACTGGAAGTCCCATTTGACCCAGCTATACCCCTGCTGGGTATCTTCCCCAAAGAATTAAAAGAATCAGACCACAGTGATATATGTGCACCCATGTTTATAGTAGCTCAATTTGTAATAGTTAAAACCTGGAAGTAGCCCAAATTCCCATGAACTGGAGACTGGATAAAGAAAATGTGTTTTTTTAAAATAAAATGGAGTACTACTCAGCCATAAAAAATGAGAAATTAGAGACATTTAAAGCTAAATGGATGCACATTGAAGCTATACTCTTAAGTGAAATAAACAGGACACACGTGTAAATATCAAATAGTTTCTCTAGTGTGAAAAGCTGGAAGTGTAAATCAGGACTAAATGGTATAACAGATAATGTGAAAAAGGAAGAAAAGGGGCAAAGGGGAAGGGGAAGCGGGAGTGGTAGGGGAAAGGAAAGAAGGGAATGGGATTAATATGAGAAAATGAAAACAAAATCTTTGTAAATAGGGAGGGATGGAGGGGTTGAACCGAGGGCAGGGGAGGGGGAAAAATTAGAACCAAGAGTGATTATGTAAAGGTTCAAATTTCCAATGATGAATGCCATTATATTGTATACCTAAATTGTACCAATAAAAAAAAATAGGTCAATAGGTGCTTGGCGAATGTTCAGAAGAAATAATAAGGCAGATAATGATCCTAATGAAACAAACAACTAATGAGTCTACAGGAGACACTTTTATAAAAAGCTAGTGGAGCTAAGTAATGAAATGCAAAACATGAATGCCTAAAATAAAAAAAAAAATGAGTCCATAAAAAGTTCCAAAGAAATTTAGAAGGTTAAAAATATAACTGCAATTATGGGCAGAGAAGACTCAAAATGTCAGATGTAGAAGACAGGGCGGTGGTTGGTGATCAGTTAATGAGAAACACCTTAAAAACAGCAAGAGAACATGAAAAATCAATCCAATAGCTGCAAGGTGATGCAAAGAAGAATAGCTTAAGACTAATTGGAATTACTGAAAAATAAGACAGCACAAATGACATAAGAAACCTGATTACAGAAGTAATAAAAATTTACCATCATGCAAAAGAATTAAACATACAGATCAGTGAGATATGCAGAACCTCCAAAAACATGATCAGAAAAGAACATTGCCAAGACATAGTCAAAATACCAGAAATTCAACACAAAACAGAAGTTTAAAAACATTCAGAGAAAAGCAACAAATCATTAATAAAGGAAAACCCATTATATTTATAGCAGACTTCTGAAGACAAACCTTTAAGGCAAGCAGAGCTTGGAGTAAAGCGTTTCAAACCCTAAAAGAAAACAATTTCCAACACAGATTGCTATATCCTGCAAAACTATCTTTCAAAATGACTAGAGAAATAAGATATTTACATGATAAAGATCACCTAAAGAAATCCATGACAACCAAACCAGCACTCTAGAAAATTCTTAAGGATATCCTAGAAAGAGACAATAAAGCTAACAATATCAAAAAGTCCAATAGAATGAATATATCAGGCAAGGCAAGCAATTAATTAGAATCAAGGGAAAGGGAATCAGGAGCAGTAAAACAATACAATAACAGGAAAAAAATACCTATTGGTTATAACTATAAATTTGAATGGCATTAATTCACCAATCAAAAGCCACAGACTACCAGAATAGATCAAGAAACACAATCCAACAGTATTCTGTATACAAGAAATAGATTTAACCCAAAAATAAATTCATAGACTAAAAGTCAAAGTATGAAAAACAATATCTCATGCAAGAGGAACCTAAAAACAAGCAGGAGTGGCTATCCCACTTTTAGACAAAATGGACTTTAAGCCAAGACTGATAAGAAAAAACAATCAAGGACAAAAGATATTGGTTAAGAAACTATTCACCAAGGAAAGATAACAATTAAATAAAAATAAATAATTAAATTAAATAAAATTAAACAACTGCACTTAATACAAAAACACTACTGGACATAAAAGTCAGAAAAACATCAATAAAATTATAGTGAGGAATCTCAATACCTCATTATCACAAACAGACAGGTAAACTAGACAAAAATTCAACATAGAAATATGAAAGTTGAAACAAACATTCAAAAGAATGGATTTAATATCTTCAGAGTGTTCCATCCAGGAACAGCAGAATTTACCTTCTTTTGGACAGCACATGGGACAGTTTCCAAAAGAGACCACATACTAACCAATAAAGTATGCTTAAGCAAATGCAAAAGAATCAAAAGCATACCATGTGTATTGTTAGATTATAGTGCAATGAAACTAGAAATCAATGGCAAAAAAACCCCATAAAATTATTCAAATGCATGGAAATTAAACAAAATCTTCTTGAAAAATCAATCTGTCACAGAAGAAATTAGGAAGAAATAAGACATTTCCTAGAATTAAATGATAATGCCATCATAACATACCAGAACTTGTGAGTCCTATGAAAGAAATTTATAGCAGTGAATGCCCACTTCAGAATAATAGAGTGAGTCCAAATAAATAACCTAATGATGTACCCTAAAGGTCTAGAGAAATGAAAACAATTCAAATGCAAAGCCAGTACTGGAAAGGAAGTTGTAAGGATCAGAACAGAAATCAATGAAATGGAGACTAAAAAACAGTATAAAGAATCAAAGAGCTGGTTCTGTGAAAGAATAAACAAAATAGACAAACCCTTAGCATATCTTACCCCTGCAAAGGAATGAACAGACACAAATCAGTGCAATTAGAGAAGTAAAATGTGAAATCACAGTAGACACCAAATTCAGAAGATTAGTAACTATTCAAAAGCCTGTACACCAATAAATTAGAGAGCTCAGAAGGAATGGAGAGGTTCCTAGATACATATGAATTACCAAAACTGAACCAAGGAGACTTAAAATTCCTGAATAATCCAATAACAGGCAATGAAATAGAAACAATAACATAAAATCTACGAACTCAGAAAGCTACAGAACCTGACGGATTCTACAAGAAATTCAAGGAAGATCTAAAAATACTCCTCAAACTAATGAAATTGAAAGGTACTCCCACAGTCGTTCTGGAAGCTAACATTACTCTGATTCCAAAATTAGACAAGGGCCCAACCAAAAAGGAAGCTATGGGCCAGACTCTCTAACAAACATAGATGCAAAAATCCTTAATAGCTATTTTCCCAAAAGTGTTAAAGTCACCATATTATAGTGATACATACATACCCATGTTTATAGCTGCACAATTTATAATAGCTAAATATTGGAAGGGGCCTATATATCCATCAAAAGCTGAATGGATAAAGAAAATATGATACTTATACACAATTGAGTACTACTCTGCCATTAAGAAGGATAAATTTGAGTCATTTGTAGGAAAATAGATGCATCTTGAGACCATAAAGTTAAGTGAAATAAATCAGACTTACCAGCCTAAATCTACATGTGTTTTCTTATATGAAAAATCCAAAATATAAAGAGAAAAATAAAGGTAGATAATAAGAAATAGGGAGATATTGTTCAAGTAGGAAAGGGAACAAGAGAAAGGGGGTTGGAAAAAATGGAAACAGAACTTTTTCAAATGGGAAGGGGACCAGGAGTTGGAAGGAGTGGGGAAGACTGGGAGGCATAGGGGATGAGAAAAGAATCAAAATGTGTTATGTGTGTGTACCAACTCCTCATGATAAATGTAATCATTATGTACTGCAAACATGGACTAATTTTACAAAGCACCAAATGTCTCTTGGCTGGAAAGTGAATGACCCACTCTTAACTGTAAACAAATCAAATTGAGAAGCAAACAAACTATTTGGTCAACAATGAGCTAGTTACTGTAACAGACCAATTGTTAGATTGAAATGGTTTTTTAAATCTCAGATTCGCCTCTAAAGCCTACCTACTTGATGGTTTCTGTGAATATTTATCTGTTTTATTTTCTTCTGGACAGCTAATTAAGTATCTTCGGATCTATACTGTTGAATTTATATCCCTGGCTCTTAGGTAGCACTATCTTTGTGACCATTTAATGGATTCCATTAAGAAAGAGCTCCAGATTTCATTACTTCTTGGGTTCACAAGAATCAGTGGAAGCAGAGATTAATGAGCTGCCTGTTTCATTCTGCATTTCTGACTCATTGCTTTTCTATATATTTTCAGTTTCTTTCTTGTGCATTTGATATTACTGGATAGACACTATATCTCTCTCTCATACATATTCATATAGACTACAAAATTGCTATCCCATGACTATGATGCTTTAATATGTTTACATAATGTTGACAGATTCTAAAATGTTACAAAAATTTCAAGTACTATGTTTGTTGGGTCTTGATTCAAAAAATAATGTTAAGTATTCATTTAAGTGAGAAAGTAATTCACCTAAAACAAATTTTTAGTTCAATGCCTCATAGGAGCTTCAGTAATCATATCCCTGGGTCAGTGGAGGCCAGGAGACACTAGAGGATTTGACTCTTTTTCCTTACCCCACTCAGTCACCATGGAAGCCAGTGAGTCTGGGCCAGAGGGAAGCAGACAATGCTCTAGCCCCTCGGCTTCTTCTAGCCATCCTTTTCTGTGCTCTTTGTTTGCACTTTGCCTTTCTCAGATGAGAGATACTATACAGTATTTAAGCTTGTGTGTCTGGTTTGTTTCACTCAACATTATATTTTCCAAGTACATGCATTTTCCTAAAGGTGTCTCTAATTTGTCCTTCTTTATAGCTGAATAGTATTCTATTATATTTAGACGACATATTTTCTTTATCCATTTGTTTACTGAAGGGTGTACAGGCTGCTACCAGGATTTACTTATTATGAATCGTACTGCTATAAACATTCATATGTATGCATTTCTAGTGTAATGTCTTTAGTTCTTTGGGGAAGATACCTAGAGGGCAGATAGATGGGTCTTACGGAATTTCTATTTTTTATTTTTATCAAGAATTTCCATACTGATTTCCACAGTGGTTGTACTAGTTTACATTCCTACCAACAATGTATGAGTATTCCTTTTTCATCTCAGTCAGGCCAGCATTTGTTATTTTTTGATGATTGCAATTCTTTTTGGTATAAGATGGAATCTTAGTGGTTTTAATTTACTTGTATCTAATGACTAGGTATGTTGAACATTCTTTCATGTCTGTTGGCCATTTGCATTTCTTCCTGTGAGAAGTGTCTGTTCATTTCATTTGCCCATTTCTTTTGTGAGGAGGGGATCAAACTCAGGACCTTGCATTTGTAAGGCAGGCACAGAGCCACTGAGCAAAATCCCTGGCCCTCATTTGCCCATTTCTTGATTGGGTCTTTTGTTTTAGGTGATCTAGTTTTTCAATTTCTTTGTATATTTTAGATATTAGTCCTCTGAGGGATAGCTGGCAAAAATATTTCCCATTCTCTAGGTTATGTCTTCACTGTACTAATTGATTCCTTGATTGTACAGAAGCTTTTTAATTTGATGTAATGCCATTTGCTGATATCTTCATGTTTTAACACAATTGTATCTTATGGATACAACACTCAAACTTTTCATTTAATAAATTGGCTAAATCACATAGTGTGAATGAATTATTTACTGGGTAATTTCTAACAGGAAATAGGATCTCAGGACATGTTAGAATAATGCTTGAAAAAATAACAGTTACAGCATATTTGTAGAAACACAAAAATTTGTAGGGCTTACAGAAAGACAAAATTTTTAAAAAAATTTTAATGTACTAGAAATGTATTTATTTTTCCCATTTAGATTTTTTAAACTTTTATTTGTGCTTATATAGACTTCAAGATTTGGATACAAACATAGAAGAGGTATCAACGTATTAATGGAAAATTCCCTAGTACATTGCTATTATTTATTTTTCTTCCTCTTAGAGAATAAGAGCAACTTTATATTAATATTTGTCTTTAAGTAATAAATATGTTTTGCATCCATGTACATTATCAATCAAGAATAACTCTGTGCTTAACAATGTGATCCAGTTCAAAGAATGCTCCAATATATTCAATTTTTCTCCCTAAATAAGTTAAAGTAATATATTCATGAGTAATAAGACTTCCACATGCTTTATGAGCTCTTAGGAGGATATAAGATAATAAGAGCTGAGCATTCTTCTTCTGAAATTGCCTAATCAGATGACAGGCAGCAGTAAATATGGAGAGGGCTAACAATACAGGGGTCTTGGCCATAGAACAGAGCAGGTAACCTACCTGCTTCACTTCACCAGTGAGAATAAGCAAGAGGTCTGATTGTAAGAATATAGCTGTGGGTACCATCTGGTCCAAAGGGCTTATTGATGGTCCTTTTGTTGGTACAGCATTCTTTCTAAGTCTGCCCAGATCCTGAGAACCCACTGTGGACTGTGAGAAGGGATGTGCTGGGGACATAGGTGGTACTCTTCCCTTCCAGCTGCTTTCATTTACTCTTCTGTATGTCTGATGAACTCAATCACAAGTCCTTTGCTGTGGCTTCCCTCCAAACCTCTCCTTTCCTGCCGCTCTCCTCCCTCCCCTAGATTGCTGTCTAAGTTCCTGTGGATGTCCACACCAACTTTTCCTTTTCCCCAAGGCTGCTTTTCAGAGACAAGATCTCCATAATTTGCCTAGTTTTATCTTGAACTTGCAATCCTCCTGCCTCAGCCTCCAGAACAGCTGGCAGGCTTGCCACAGCCACTGCACCCAACCATAATGCTTCTTTTGCACTTTACTCGGCATAATTTTTATTGTTTAATGAAACTCTGGTCACATCACCTTTTACTTATTACATTTAAGTGGGGAGGGCTGGGAATTTAGCTCAGTGTATCTGGCGGCTGCTTCACAAGCTCAAGGTCCCAAGTTCAATCCCTGGTACCTAAAACAAAACAAAACAAACAAAAAACACATTTAAGTGGGTTCATGACATACTGAGAATGATGGAAGAAACCCTTAACAAGTACTCTAAGCATTCCACAACTTGCTCTTAAGCCATTTCCCAATTTGTCCCTCGATCCATGAGGCTCAGCATTCAATATTAGCTTCTTTCCACCCTAGAAACAGACCATCTCCATGTCTTCCTTGGAGCTTTGAATGTGCCTAAGTCAGCCAAATCACTTCCTCCAGTTGACTAAATTCATATTTTACAATAAAAAAACCTACTTCCTAAAACACTCAACTGGGAGATATCTCAATGTTGTGAATCTTCCTTGTAATTTTCCTTCATAGCCTGTTTCCCAGCTAAACAGCACTTACATGATTATGTGTCTAACACATCTCACCCCATCACTGTAGAAAGACTTGAGTCAGGGCTCAGCTCCTGTCCTCACCACTCTTTCAGTAAATAGCACAGTTCAGGACAGTGGTACCAAACCCATGGCATGCATGCCGCAGTGGGCACACAGAGCCCTCTCTGTCAGCACGTGAGCCAAGCCATCCAACATCCTCCCAGCAGTTAAGCATGGAGTAACAGTGCACATATGGGCCATGCACATGCTCAGAAAGGAGTAGCAGTCCCAAGCAATGATGTCACAAGCTGCGACTCGTTAGCCATAACTCATCTAAGCTTTTGCAAGGCCTGTCAATGCACTGCCAAAGAGATCTATCTATATCTATACCTATGTCTATCTGCTTGGACTGGCTATAGTTTTAATGTCTTCACAAGATTTTAGCTTTGACTTTTCTTATGAAAAATTGAATATTAATAACTAAGATTTAGCAAAGAAACGTTCTAATTAAGAGACTGAGATTCTTTTAATGTTATGTTGTCCCCTTGGCATATTTGAATATGTAGCACCATATTTTGTTGTTTGTGAAGAAGTTTTGCAAAGAAAGGATGTATATATATTTGATTGGAGTGGGCGTGATTTTAGCAGAAACCCTCACAAGTTAGGAAATGCACTCAGATAGCTTTTTCAGAGCAGGCCAAAAGCTGGTGGTCACTGGAATATTGCTTCCTTGTGCTGGCAGTCAGCAAATTCAAGAGGAACTCCAGCTGACAATTACTGTCATAGATTATTGATCCAGGGAATATCCAACTCTTTAATGTTAACTAATTGTATTAGCTATTTTTGGTATAAGGTTGGACTTGCTTTGGGTGCTTCATTTGAAAAAAAAATTGTGTTTTCATGGACTAAAAAAAATGATTACAGCAAAAAATGCAAGACTGAAAACAGATAGTGGAAGACCATTCCAAGAGGCCTAGACAGAGACATTTGGAGTGACTGAACACAATGGAAAAAGGTTATGTATTCTGTGTAGTGAAAGTGTTGTGTCACACATAAAATGTCAGATGGCACTTTGACATCAACAAAAACAAAAGTGGTGCTGAACTTGTTGAAACTGAAAGAGTTCCTTGAAGGGAAATTGAGTATTGTAGTTTTTGCAACTATCTTTCTAAAATAAATCATCGATAGCTGCCAGATTTCAAATTTCACTGTGCATAGCAAAAACATGGTAAGCTCCTTTTTGATGGAGATTTTATCAAAAGGGCTGTGTTGTCTGGGAGTAATTCCCCTTTTCATATTTTCCAACCCAGGATAAAATTATGCCATGCATGTCTGAGATACCACTTAGCAGAAATACTGTTAAAAATCAAGTCCTGTGCATGGCAAGTGGTGTTAGTCAGCAGCTCACTACTGATTTACAAAAAGCAGCCTGTTACTCCATGTGTTTAGATGACAGTACAAATATAAATAAATAATCATGCAAGGCTAGCAGTAATTTTGTGTTATGTTGTTGGAGACATCATGAGAGAAGAGCTAGTGAAACTGATGTCTTAGCCTGGAAGAACACAAGAGATAGATATCTACAATACTGTAGTGGAAGCTTTTATTGTCATAAGACATAAGACCAGAAAAAATTATTTGAATTACAAGTGATGGGGCACTTTGCATGGTGGGGGCAACATCTGGTTTCATACAGTTCTTTGTTAAAAAGGCACAACATCCAGTCATTCAGTTTCCTTGTATAGTGGTATCTAGGTTCACCAACTTAATTTGTTTAATGATTTGGGGGAAGATGACTATGTTTTTGTGTATTATTGTGTTTGTGTGGGGAAGATGACTGCAGTTTTGTTTGTCAGCTGATGTGGAGTTTGTGAACAGAAGCAAAATTTTGTCAAACACTTTTGTTTGGGAACTGAATTTTTCATCACAACACAGTATATTTTAAGGAGCACATATGTTATTTTGGCAAATTTATGTCTATTTTTTCCATTTTGAATGTTATATTTTATTATGATAATATTTTCTAACTGACCATACATGTATACAACCATGGAATCTGACTTTTTGAAATTTATTTAGTGATGTTTTCCTCCTAGAATGTTGTTACATTGATACAATATCATTCGAATAAATTCCAAATTTTAGTAGTGCATAACTGTAATCCCAGCATTCCGTAAGGTTGAGGCAGGAGGATCACAGGTTCAAGAGTTCAAGGACAGCCTGGGAAATTTAGGGAGATTCTTTCTCAAAATAAAAAAAGTGAAAAATAGGCTGCGAGTGTATAAGCTCACTACAAAGGCTTTGGATTCAATTTCCATTACCAGAAGAATAAAATCTTCCTAAAGAAACTTTCCATTATCGCCAGCCAGGTTGCCAAGCAAGGGAGAAGCAAAAACATAACGATGGTGCAGCTCAGTGTTGATCTCAGTCTGGGGATTGAAAACCGGAGGACGTGTCTGAGATTAAGATGCTGAACTTTGAAAAGGCCAATCCAGTACAGAAATGCTGAGCATACAGAGGGATGGAAGCAAGAGAAGATATGAAACAATGTGACATGATGCATGATTCTGCTAGGGACAACTTCGTGGTGAGCGGGGACATCAGTATGAAAATCACATGTGCCCACTTGGCTTCCAGGCTTTTTTAGGAGAGTCCTAGAATTAAGCAAATCCAGCATTAGTCCATAGAAAAGAGAAAGGAATGAGAATGTCTATTCAGCTGACATCAGTCTTCTACTGCCTCTTGTCCAGGATTTATTCATATCAGAAGAAAATCTGTGCTTTTCTTCCTTACGTCACTCAGTCCTTGATCATTATAATTATTCTCACGTGGATATTTTGCATTTCCATATATAATTTTTGGAATAGTTTTTCCCTTTCTATTTTATCATTCTTTTTCTTTGTTTGTTTTTCATTTTTTATTTTAATATATTTTAATACCATGCAAGCAGATATTGGTAAGAAAATATAAAAGCCATTCTATGAAAGAATGATTTTTCATAACAAAAATTATTAGCAAATAACAATGGTAAATTCACTGTGCATTGTGATATAAAAAGAATACATTTTCATTTACTATTCTCTCAGCTCATTTTCTAATAATACTATACCTTTTGGGGGGCTTAAAACATTTTAAGTATTCACAAAGTATCTCACAAAGAGAGTATCTCACAAAGTATCTCTGTGTAATTTTGAGCAATTTTTTCCTATTACAATGTATTTATTATTCTTTTTGGTCTTTATTTTCACTTTCAGTTTCTCACACCAGAGAGACAATGCAATATTTACACATGTGTGTTTGATTTATTTCACTTAAAAGTATGTTCTCAAGGTGCATCTATTTACCTATAAATGTCTCAAGTTTATCCTCTGTTATGGCTGAGTAGTACTCCATTATAAAAAAAGAACCACATCTTTTTTATCCATTCATCAGTTGATGGGCATTTGGGCTGTTTCCAAGATTTAGCTATTACAAACTGTGTCGCTATAAACATGGGTGTGCATATGTCACTGTGGTATGATGCTTTTAATTCTTTTGGGAAGATATTTAGCAGGGGAATAGCTGGGTCAAATGGAGACTCTAATCCTAGTTTTTTGAGGAATTTCCACGATGATTTCCACAACAGTTGCTCCAGTCTACACGCCCACCAACAGTGGAGAAGGATTTCTTTTTCCCTTCAGCCCCACCAGCATTTGTTGTTGGTTGATTTCTTGAACATAGCCATTTTTTCTGGGGTAAGATGGAATCTCAGTATTGTGTTTTTTTTTCTTAAATTCTTTCATTGGTACATTTTAGTTATACAATACATTTATATTTATCATTGAGTGCTTGTACCTGTACATGATATATCTTGCTTTTTATTTTTTGGCCATTACCTGTGTGCCCTTCACCCCCTGCACCCTTCCCTATTTACATAGATTTTTTTTCCATTTTTTTCTTTTCTCATAATTTTCCTTTCCCTTCTTTCCTTTTCCCTTCCCCTCCCACCACCCTTACCCCTTTCAACCTTTTCCTATTTAAAAGTATCAATTATTCATCATTCATCCTTTTAATCCTTATTTACACTTTCAGTTTCTCACACTAGAGAAACCATTCGGTATTTACACGTGTCCTATTTATTTCACTTAAGAGCATGGCCTCAATATGCATCCATTTAGCTATAAATGTCTCTAGTTTCTCATTCTTTATGGCTGAGTAGTACTCCATTTCATAAAAAAAAAAACACATCTTCTTTATCCAGTTTCCAGTTGATGGGCACTTGGGCTGCTTCCAAGCTTTAGCTATTACAAACTATGCCATATGAACATGATACACATATATCACTGTGGTATGATTCTTTTAATTCTTTTGGAAAGATACCCAGTAGAAGTATTGTTTTAATTTGTATCTTTCAAATGACCAGTGATGTTGAACATTTTTTCATGTATTTATTTGCTGTTTCTACTTCTTTATCTGATAAGTGTGTATTCATCTCAGATGCTCATTTTTGAACTGGTTCTTTAAATTTGGGTGGACTGATTTTTTTCAATTCTTTATATGTTCTAGATATTAATCCTTTGACTCAGGAACCGCTGGCTACAAGTTTTTCCCACTCAGTGGGTTGTCTCTTCACTCTGTTGATGATTTCTTTTGTGGTGCAAAAGCTTTTTAATATGATGAAGTCCCCGTTGTTTATTCTTTGTAGTATTTCCCATGCAGTCTGGGTTAAGTTCATGAAGTCTTTGTTTACTCCTATCTCCTCAAGTCTTTTACCTATTCTCTCTTCCAGCACATTTAGTGTTTCTGTTTTAATATTTAGACTTTTGATCCACTTTAATTTTAGTTTAGTGCATGGTGAGAGACATGACTCTAGTTTTAGTCTTTGGCATGTAAAAAACCAGTTTTTCCAGCACTATCTATTAAACAGGCTATCTTTCTTCCAGTGAAAATGCTTGGCCTCTTGGCTGAATGTGTTTGAGGTTCTTTCTGCATCTTCTAATCTGGGGAACTGAATTCTTTTTTTGAGAACCAAAGCCTTCATAAACTTAGGTGTTACTATTTTATACATCAAGAAGCTCTTTGTGCCAGAAAAAGTAGCAAAATATTAGGAGATATCCTCAAAGATGCCACAAAAATGGTGAATTACATCATGGCTCTTGCTCTTAATTTTCAAAAGTTTCAAATTATTTAACATAAACATTTTATAGAATATAAACTCAATTCAAGATCAGAGGGAAAGATAGTGTTTTCAGCAAATGGCACTAGAACACCTGGTATCCATATATAAAAAAATTAACCTCAACTTTTTATTTCCAGACATAAAAGTAACTTGAAGGGATCTATGAACCTAAATATGAAAGCCTAAAAGTATAAA
>NW_004624806.1:2948411-2976987 GCF_000247695.1 Heterocephalus glaber
TGTTGGGATTCCATCATGTTCCTCAGATCCTCTATTTTTTTATCAGTGTCCTCTCTAGATTTATTAATCATGTCTTGCACTATAAGCACAATCTTTGCTGTTTTGAATAATTATTTCTGATTTCATTTTTCCCAGTTCCTCTTTTGTTGCCAGTTCAGAGAATCCAGGCGTTTGCTTATCAGATTATTCCATCTTGTTTCCCTTTGGGGTTGCTGTAGGTGATCCGGAAGTCTGTATCTGAGGCTTGTTTACATGTCTTCTCATTTCCACAGGGGTGTGTGTGTGTGCTTCTGGCACCCTCGTGGCTCACCTTCTCTGCCCTAGGAGTGTGGAATGGCGGCAGGGTAACTTCCTTCTGAGTGCTGGGACTGGCTCAGCTTCTCGGCCCCAGGAGCGTGGAATGGTGGCCAACATAGCTTGATTTTACCCCTATGAAGTCACCTTCTTCGAACTCACATCAAATGTCAGAACTGGAATTTTTTTTTCCTGCTTGTATTAGTTGATATGACCTTTAAACAGCCAGAAAGAATCAAATAGCATTCAAGTGGTATATGTCCATGTCTTAGATCTGTACTTCCAGCTTCAAACTCTTGATAGATAGCAATCTGGCAAAGTTGGAGCTGTACTTCATTTGGCAAACTGTGAAATGACCTATTCTTCTTTAGACATAGTTGAATATTTTTGCTCTCAGAGCCAGTCTGCAGACCTGTGCCACGATTCTGCCAACTGCCACAGCCTTCTCAGTGCCACTGGCAAGCACAGCCCATGGGGTCCCTGGGGCTCGGGGTCCAGGCCAGCTCCACCTGCATGCTTCTGACTTGCAGTCCAGAAATGATCATTTCTTATATTTCCCTGTTATCATTTAGTTTGTTAAGTGTTGTTTCCTTATCTGAGCAGGGCTCAGGGCTTCCTATTTCTATCAATTGCACTTTACTTACAACTGAGTATTGGACTTATAATATAACCATATACACATGAGTGTGGTTCATAAACCACCATCCATTCTCCAACTGCTAAAGTAGAATCATAATCATCAAAATTACCTTTGTTTTTTATTGATAAAGTGGAAATTCACTACTGTCTAGTGAATTCTAGACTACTGGGGTAGACAGCCTTCTGTGTGTTCTATCCTCCAGTTAGCATAAATCACCTAAAGAAATCAACAACATTTGAAAACCACAATCCCAGTTTATTTAGCAGAGTTATTCTTTCTGAATTATGTAATGTATGGACAGGAAGTCATTGCTGAATCAGCAGACTGGATAAACTAAAGAAACCAGACAATTCCTGCAGAGCCCAACAGACCTCCTACTGCCCAGTCTGTACATGGGTGTGCAGAGTGGCATCTGTGATGAGATCCTGCTCTATGGAAAATGATGGTAAAAAAAAAAAAAAGACAAGAAAAGGAAACCACTGCTGAAGTGCAGGTCTTTAGGAAAAGGGCCTTTGCTATTGCTTGGTGTGCTCTAGATAGTAGTAGGCTAAGGTAAGTTCTGAAATTGAGCACCCTGCAGCACTTTGGGAAAGACTGTGTGTTTGTACATCTGCCCTTGAACAGGAATTCTCAGGTATACCAGAATCCAACAGAAGAACATTCTTTAAAGTTAAACATAACTTAAACATAACTCATAAAGTTAAACATAATTTTAAAGAAATAATATTGGCTATTTGCCAGTAACAGAAGCAGAAAGCTGCAGCTGTGACTAGGGACTTTTTCAAAGAGCTATTCAGCATATCCTGAGGCTGGAAGAACACTGGCTAGCATTTCAGAGTTCTAACACTGCCAGTGCCCCCTGAAGGCACAAAGAGGAAATTCTGGATCAGAAGATGATTTCTCATAATATTGGGCATAGTTAGAACTTTCTGAAGAAACCCACATGAAAAAAAAAAGTGATGTTGGGAAGCCAAACCAATTGCTTTCTTTAATAGGATTTAATCACTTGTACAAATCAAATCACGAATAAAGTAGTCACAAAGATCACAAAAAAGTGTGTTACTGCCAAACACAGTGATGCACACCTGTAATCCCAGCACTAAGGGAGGCTAAAGCAAGTTTAAGCCTCACTTACACAATTTAGGTTGACCTTGTCTCATAGTAAAAAATGTAAAGGGCTTAGAATATCAGTCTGTGCTACAGCATCCCAAGGTTTGATCCCCACTGTAGCAGATAACTCTGGCAGTATTAGCAGGCTATAAGTGGCACAAGCTTTTTGCCCCCTCTATAATTTGACTGTATTATCTTTATGTGATTCAAATGGGGATGTCAGATAGCAGAGTTGGGCTAGTATTGCCCCTCTGCTATTGGCTGCTACTGAAACTTAAGTCCTAGTCCATGAAGTAGCAGGGATTGGCTGAGTTCCCTTCTACCCAAGGTCAACTTGACTCCAACTAAATTCTTCCCTTCTGAATTAACTGCTTGTTCTCTTCACCGGAGATAAGCTCCTGCCCTCCTTTTACAGTACCGCCTGAGATAACCACTATCAGCAGGTGCCCAAGCCTTACCCCACTCCTCTTTCCCATGCTTACAATGAATAAGCCCTGGATGTCCTTGTTGCCTTTTGCCTTTGCTTCCCAGAGGAACTTAGATCAGCCCAAGCCCAAGCTTCTGCTCTCCACTCTCTGTGGCTGTGTCTTTTGTTCTCTCTTTCCTATCATGCAGATGTTGTACTTCTTGTAGGAGACTGAGACCCATGGCCAAGAATCTTGGTAAAGTTCACTATACCCCAGTACTAGAAAAAGAGCATAAATAAATATAAATGTCTGTTGCTAATTAAAATATATTTGTATATTTCTCTCCACTTTCCTCCATCACAAAGTGATTAAGAATAAAATTAAAATGCACAACCTTTTTCCAGAAAATAGAAATAAATCCACTTTAAGCCATTCTATTTCAATACATAGCATAATCAGTAGAATCCCAAGACTCTGTAGGAAGATAATGAAAGATTTAAGGCATTGTTAGTGGGAATATAAATTGGCACAACCATTATGAAAATCAGTACTGAGATCTCTTAAAAAACCTAAAAATAGAAATTCCATTTGACGCAGATATTCCCCTTCTAGTTATCTTCCCAAAAAATTTTAAAACATCATACCACAGTGGTATCTGTATAGCAATATTTACAGCAGCACAACTTTAATAACTATATCTTAGAAGCAGCCTATATATCCATCAACAGACCAATAGATGAAGAAAATGTAGTATTTATACATAATGGAGTACTACTCTACCATAAAGAAGGATAAATTTGAGTCATTTGTAGGAAAATGGATGCACCTTGAAACCATAATGTTAAATGAAATAAATCAGATACACAAGCTTAATACAACATAACTTCTCTTCTATGAGAAACCAAGGATAAATAATTTTTAAAAACCAAAGAGAGACAATCGAAAACAGAGAGATAAATCTTTTGCAAATGGGCAGAGAACCTAGAGGTGGAGGTACAGGAGAAAGAAGGGAAAGGAGAATTTAAAATATTAAGAATTTACATGGATGTACCTACTAAGATGAATGTACTGCAAGAATGTACTAATAAATTTTTTAAAAGATTTAGAGCAAAAGCAATAGTGGTGAAATGCTAAGTGCAGCAATTTATCATCAAAATGACAAATTAGGGCTTCTACTAAAGATACATATGATAAGAACAGTCAGAGGATTAACCCATGTCACAAAGCAAAAACAAGTAAGCTGTAGAACTTTACAGAATTTAATATGTGGTAACACATTAACATTTTAGTACTTTGGTAATGCTTAAAACTTTATATAGTTAATTGTCTCTCTTTTTGTTGTCATCTGCTACCAAACATTTCAATTTTATTTATTTTTGAAATTGTATTAGTAGTACATGTTTGTAGTACATGCAGTTTACAGTCATCTTGGGGAATGGCTGCATGTATATACTACAGCTTGTTTTTTTTTTTTAATCCCCTCCCTCTTCCTTCCTTGCTCCCTCCCTCCTCTTCCAGTTCCTCTATCCCAATTTTCATTCTTTTATTACCTTATAATTTAATATTTATCCCTAAGGAGGCATTTTCAGAATATAAGAGTTCACAGGCCAAAATTCTAGGGACACTTATAAGGATAAAAAAACTAATTAACTTTATAAGAACTTTGATGAATAATTGCTTAAAATGGGACTATTGAGCAAAATATGTGGAAATAAACATTGAGCATAAAGAATGTATCTCATCAAAAGTATGAAGAAGGAGATTTCACTCTTACAAATGAATCTTAGGCATTTTCAATTAAAGCATGTCACAGAATTAATCTGTCTGTACTGTTTCTCAGAGCTCCCTGAGATCTGGGTATCCTGTGCATGGTTACTGGCAGCTTCAATCTGAAGTTGCTTGTCACATCAAGAGCACCTCTGTTAGTGGACTTCCTCCTTTTGTTTCTGGAGATGAGTGCAATCCCAATGCCCACTGACCTCCAATTTTATCAACAATATTTGTGCTTTAAATTATGAAGTATTTTTGAAATTTAAAAAGTGACACAGTATAGGAGAAAAGAAAATAAACTGTGAAACATTTTCTCTCTAAAAGGTAATGTACAGTAAGAATTTGTTAATGAGAACTCAAGTTAATGGTAACTAAAGTCATATACTTTCTTTAAATTTAGTATCAGAAAACTACAGTTGTTATGCTAGAAATGAGTTTTAAATAAATCACAGCAAGCATTAGCATCTTAAGAATGAAGAGTATGAAAATATGTTGTGTTAATTGAACAGAACCAGTAGATCAATTTGCACAATTTACTGGATTATAAAAGAAAGAAACACAAAGAACCTTTTCGAAAGGTGTTTATTTCATTGAAAAATTAAGGGAAAAATAATTTGTTGTTACAAAACAAATAGACATTATAAATGAGTTCCTCAATGTGTGAAGTACTTCAGAAATGCTCAGAAAACTGTAAGAAACTGTAACTTACTGCCTACAAAATATTTAAGAAATGCTTTCAAGCTTGCTTTTACAATGCCATTGAAACAATTGAAGAATATCATTGTAGAAAATAAAGTAAACATTTGTATTTTATTACAATAAATATTTTTCAAGATCCTATTAAGAAGTTTTCCTTGCCTGCAGCAGCTTTCCTTTCTAGTGCCAAAAGGCAAAGTTTGAACTTATATGGAATAATCAGAATATATGGTGATGTCTTACATTTAAAAAACAAATTATTGGAGTAAAAGATTAATTGCCATTAATCCCCTTTAAAATACTCCTCACTTCAAACACAGTTAATTGATTCATAGTTCTTGTCACTTTCTGAAGCATTTCTGAAAGTCCTTGTATATCTTTTAAAAATAGCACCATTGAGAAGAAAATCATACACGATAAAATTAATTCACTTGAAGTGCACAATTCTATGGCTTTTAGTATATTAATGGGTGATTATATATACGAAATGTCATCAAAATCTAATTTTGGAACACCTTCATCCCAACTTTAGGCAAAGTTGTCAAACACAACAAAACTCTGCTCTTAAAGATGTACTCATTTTCTTTCATTTACTGTGGGCTTCCTTGTCTCCTTTCCCGATATCTGTGACTGATGAGTAGCTGTAGTCATTATCAGGTTATGAGGCCCAAATAGGTTCCTCTGCCATTCTTCATCTTGGAAGAAACTCAACATCACTCTAAAATAGTGATTGATTTTAGGTAGATGATAGATAGATGATAGATGATAGATAGAAGATAGAGATATAATGATGTTTACTTGTTCCTTTTTTAAAATGTTAGTTTTTATTTCACTATGCTCTGTGCTTGTTGTGTGAGATCTTCTGCTATTCAAAACTCTTCAAACCTTTAAAATGTGCTTTCTCTAAAGTATCATCCAAACCCCATTTTTCTCTAGTCACTCTAGATCTCCTCCTTTCCCTCGAAAGTCTCATGTGTCTTTCATGTTTGAAGTCTGCTCATACAAGGGACAGTCTCTCTCCTCTATATCAGTGTTATAAAGGTAGACACTCCAAATATCAGTTCATGTTTGTCTATTGGCTTTGAGGTTTGCTGCAGGTTCATTTGTCTGGGGACAGTCATAAGGTAGAGGTTGACACACATGACCTTCTGTACCTGAAACAGGAGCAAGGATTTGGAGGTAAAGAAGTCCCCCCCCCCCGGCCCCAGAAAGCAGGTGCAGCCTTCAAGTGGCCCAGCAGAGAACCCAGAAGGTTTAAGGCTCATTAGTTTTGTCCTGAGTGGGACAAAGACAGCCAGAGGCCCCTATAACCCTATTACTCACTGGATGTGGGGTATCCTAGAAGTATGACACCATGTCTGCAGCTGATGGGGCAACAAGCCCTGGTTTTAAGGGGGATATGCATGCTGAGCCCAGTCCACCATGCATGACCATCAGATTCACTTCCTCCTGTATCTTCTGGGTACAGTGCCTGCAGAAGGCCTGTGGCTCTCCTTCTGGAGGACACTGGAAGTAAAAGCCAGTAGCACAAACCTGTGCAACCTCTGCTGCTGTGGCTGCCTTGGACACATCTCTGGACTTCATCTTCCTTCCTTTAGCATCTTTTCCCCACCACAGTCACAGCAGCTCCCACCTCTGCAGTACACTGGAGCTCACTTGGTGACTCACCGAGACCTTCATCCTGGGGGTCTGAGCTCTTATGCTGCTGCACTTATATACTTATCATCACAACTGGGACAGAGGGAATCAGGAAGAGCTCAAGTGAATCATCTTGGTGATGTGCATATTCTTTCTTCCCCATTGTATAAGAGTGGCCCATATCCTCCGATGACCGGGTGGGTCATTCCTTTGGGCAAGATGGGGACTCTTCTCCCTGCATGCTGGTTCTTGGACATAGAGAGCCAGAACTGCCCAGACTGTATTGATAGCTTATAATTCCATAGGACTCTGGCCATGGCCCCTGGAGAAAGTGTGTGTGTTTTGAGGACTAACTTCCTAACTCTGCAGAGAGAGAGTTGTAAAGATGGAGTACAAAGTCTCTCATTGGATCACAGGGTCTGTACTGAGGTCTTGCCTCAATGTTTCTGCTGCACCATAGACAAATGTGGCCCCTCCCTCTCAGAGCATCACCTCTACACTGGCCCCCATTCCCTAAGCCTCTGTCAGTCCACTGTCTAGTTAGGTGGAGGTACATGGAACCCAACCAGTGGATGCCCTGGTCATGAGGCCAGGAGTCCCTGTTCTGAAACTTCCTCATTAAACAGCAGATCTCTATGTGGGATTTTATGCTCATGTATCAGTGTTCCATGATCCTTTTCATAGTGATATTGTCAATCCCTCTAGGAGGAATTTGTGGACAAAAAAATCCCCAAGGATGCTGAGACAGGCAACTCCTACTCTCAGTACTTGATTATATCTCTAATTCTAATTTCTAAATGCTAGAAATGCAGTCATTTGCTTACTGTTTAATTCATTCAGCAATATGTATGGTTCAGAATGCAATGATGAATAGAGCAGGTATAACTTCTGCCACAGAAAGCAGAAATCTTGGCCCTCTTTAATGCTCTGATGAGTAATTTCACTCTCACGTTGTAAGGATAGGCACAGAGAGCCCAATGAGGGAGTTATCTCAATGTGGTTTGTAAAAATTATGGAGCAGAGAACAGGCACAATGAACTTACTCATTTCTGGTTCTTCTGAGGTTCAGTGATTGTTCTTTGTCTCCTTCATTTCTCCCATGGCATGGACACTATTCATTTAGCATGCTGCATACCAAATACTGAGCTAAGCATCCACCACAAATTCAAATCAATTCCAAGTCCTAGAAATCGCATCTCTTCTGAGAGAAAAGAGCACTTTATCTTGTGAAAATAGACCTAGCATGTAATTTATTTGTTCATTTTTTAAATTTTTGTTCTGTGCTATAAAGATGCTTTGAAATACAGCAAATTTGACCAGATATTTTAAAAAAGTATTCTAACTATACTGGTAGCTGCACTCTATAAATATATGATGCATATTTGTAATATAAAGAACATTATTTGAGGAGTTGTGCATTAAACAAAGGAGATAGAACATATACAGGATATGTTTCTGCATGAACATATGTCTATATGTGTATCTCTGTGTGTATATGTGATTGTCTTCTGGCTGCACATGTGTGTCTGTATCTATATATATATATGTGCTCATGTGTGTGCTACGCATGTGTGTGTTCACATGTATGACTGGGTGGACATTATGAGTGTGTCTGTATGTGCAAATGTTTCTCTGTATGTGCATGTGTGTATGTGTGCTTGTGTGTTTGTGTATGGGAAGAATGAGTGGCTTTCATTTAAATAGCTTTAAAAGTTTATTGGAGAATGTGCAGTACTTTTTGTGAAAAAAATCTGATAATAGTAAAGAAGGCAAAATTTCTCTTCTTTCTAGGACAGCAGCAATCATAGAAAAGCCAAAAAATGATATTTTGTCCAGTAGGACTGGTTGTAAGATGAATATCTCCAAGATTCTATTCTTTTTTTGTTATAGACTTAGCTAAAATTTAAATAAAAAAGGAACAAGTATCTTTCTCTGTAACCTAAAAATTGGTTTCTACAATAGCTTTTATCAATAATTAAATAGGAAAAGTTAAACCAAAAGTGATTTTAAATTTTGTATACTCAGATGATTAAATATGAAATTACTTTTAAGATAATAACATAATCTTACTAAATGATTTGTTTACCCCCCATTGCAGAAGGGCATGTGGGAAATGTCCATAGTGGAGCCAGTTATGACTAATGAGTGATGTCAATTTAGGAATTATCAAAACTACAGTATTCTCTTTTGATATATTTGCTTCCTAAGCCCAGTGGGCAGGACCACTTAGAAGTGTGCAAGACAGATGAATAGAGGCAATCACAGTTGGCCTGATTGACCTGCATTCTTTCCTAGCAGTCCTGTGACCTTCAACCTGAGGATTTTATCTGACACACAGCAGTTTTAGGGTTGGATCAGCATTCCATGCTACTTTTGGCTATAGCCTCTTTTTGTTCTAATAGAAATAATGGAGGGATCAAAGGGTGTTGCCTGAGGTTTTTTTCAAAAGTAGGAAAATTTTTGAAGTTTTAAATAACTCATTCATCCCTCGCATGAAAATCTTGCCAAATAAGGTAAGGGGTCAGCTAGGAACTGAGTACACCATGTGATTGCTGTGCACAGGACCCTTCCTGCTTGTTTTGTGGGATAGAAATCAAGATCTGCGTGTCCATTAGGTTATCTCATCATTATCATTGCCGCCTCTACCTGCTGTCTCAAAACAGTCACCACAAACCCCTCTACCTCCCAGGGGACTGGCAAAGAGAGGGATGCCCGAGCCCAAGGGTGGGCCCAGGAGGGGCACCTGGATATAGGGTCCATCCCAGACAAAGGAGAGAAGAATTCAGACTGGGCTCTTGGCTTATTGGCCGCAGAAATAATATGAGGGGTTTGGTTATATGCAAAGGAATTGATCATATTTGTAAATATCATGAGTTGAAGGAAGCAGTTTTCTCATTGTTGAAGAGAGTTACAAATGTGGAAAGGAAGCGACTGAACAAACTCCATGGTACTGCACTGAATTTAGAATTAATGGTGTGATTTCACAGAAAGCTGCCTAAATAAGTAAGTGCACATCTATGTGAGCACATATATATCTATTTCTACTCATGCACATACTCCCCAGCTCTGCTTCTAAAAGTGGAACCCCAAAAGCCTCGGCTCACCAGGATTATAGACTCTACGTTCAATTCTCCATGAAGAACTAAGGCTTCCCAGAGAAGTGGTTGATTTTAGGCCAGAACAGAAAATACAGTGAAAGTCTAGAATGCACTAATACCAGGCAGAAAGTCCTTAAAAGACTATAGGAGCATGTTGAAAGGATCAATAGATTCAGAAAGATTCCCTTCAGTCAAATGTAAAACATTGAGCATCAAAATGAATAAGAACAATGAAGATTGTTTACTTAAATAAAATAAGAAACCATGAATCTATATTTACTTCAAGAAATAATTGAAATTTTGATAATAAATAGAGTACATAAATACCTTAAAATTATTCATAAAATATTTATTAATTAAAACAGTGTTTATACAGGTTGTTTAGCATGAAAACTGGGAGAATCCACCATGGTCAAGCAATCACAGTGAATGTTATCAATAATGAACCAAATCCCGATCACATATCTCCTGAAGGATGGAAGAACACCTTGTCAGTCTTGCCAGATGTAGCATACGGATCTAACCACAAGCAAAAGACAAAGAGACCCCAGGCTGAGAATGTTTCTACAGGATCATATTCTCGCAGAACACCAGAGTCAAGGAAAGGCTGGAGAGCTTTTTCCAACTAGAGGAGACTAAAGAGACAGTACAACTCAATGAGTCTTGAAAATCTCCACTGGCTCCTTTATCATAAAGGACATTAGTTAGACAATGAATAAAACTTGAAGGGAGCTGAGGCTTGGATTATAGTAATGCATTTGCACTAATTTTCTTGTTTCAGTGGTTACGTGGCACTTATATAAGGGTCTTTCTTTGTTTCTAGGAAATACAAACATTTAGAGCTCACAGTGTGTTATGATCTCACATTACTGTTATACAAAGGGAGAAAAGAAGCTTGGGCTATAACTTTTATATGTTTACTTCTTTTTAAAAAGTGAAACAATATCACTGAAAAGAATAATGAAAATGTGTTTCTCAATAACAAAATTTTAAAAGTTTATCTTGGAACCTCAAAAAAAGAACTTCTAAAAGATATAGTTCAAGAAAAAATGAAAATATACTCTAGGAAAGGTCTGAGTTCCAAAAACAATCAAGGAAATCCATTGGTAACCATGAGAGTAAATCTATACTTAGATTGACTTTAAATCTGAACTAAATATATTTCATTTGGAAGTTAAAAAACAAATTAGAGCTAACATTCTGTACAAACTCAACATACAAAGTGGAAAGAGTATGATGGATGAAAGTGGTCTGAAACCTTTTAGTACTCCAGAAGAGGCTAAAATGTTTAGTTTAAATCTCGGTAAACATGTACATTCTTCTTTTTCTTCTTCTCCTTCTTCTTCTTCTCCCTCTCCCTCTCCCTCTCCTCCTTCTTCTTCTTCCTCTTCCTCTTCTTCTTCTTCTTCTTCCTCATATCCTTATTATTATTATTATTATTATTATTATTATTATTATTTGTGGCACTGGAAATTGAACCCAGGACCTTCACACTGGCCTACATCCTCAGCCCCCTTTCTTATATTTTGAGACAGGTTCTTTCTACGTCCCTTAGTTTCCCAGGCTGAGATTGAACTTCCAATTCTCTTTCCTCAGCCTCCTAGAGTGCTGGCCTTAGAGGTGTGCACCACTATACTCACCTAAAATTTGTATAACTATAAAAAAGTGGGAAAATAGTAATAGAACTTTCCCATTAAATTGCCATTTATTAATGGGAAGTATTTGTATGAAATCCGGGAGTTTCAGGAATACCTGGGTAACTGAGTGAAATGTATGTTTGATTGTATTTGCATTTTGGAGTAGCACTTGAATATCTATGGAGTGGGAGACAACTCCCATAGTCATAAGCCATTAACTTGGTGAGGGAAATTAAATATTGGTATCTCTTAATCACTTATTTCCCCTTGAAGAGAAAAAATTACACTGTCTTAAAGTTTACCTACCTTTTTATCAGTATGCAAATTTTGAGGTGTAGATTAAGGGTTCTACTCTGAGTTGTTCCTTGTATCTCTCTTAAAATTCAATAATCTAGAAACAATGACTGCAGATCAGCATTAGTTAACTTACAATTAATACTTAAATTGCCATTATTATTTCATTAGCATTATTGTGCTTTAGTGTTATAAATTCTGCACATTCTTATGTACCAGTTTCATTTTGTACTTATTTATTCTCTCTGCTTTTTCCCCATAAGCACTCTCTCAAAAATTACATAAAACAATAATAACAAAGCTCATCAGTTTTCATTGTTTTCACTCATAACACAACAGAATTTCAAGCCATGCTTAGTTACTACCCATTGTACATTGTGTTTTTCATATAATTTTCCAGTCACATAAGTTGGTTTCATAACACCCATCTGCTTTAAAGTTATTCTCTCTCATTTGCTCCTATTCTTTCTCCTAATTTAATAAAAACTAAAAGTCAAACCCATAGATAAGGGTCTCAGTAAAATATTTTTTCAATGCCTGACAAATTTGTTGTTTTTTCAAATCTAATATTTTCTGTAATTTTACATTCTTTTTTCTGATTGAATTTGTATAATATATTTTTATGAAAATAATTTAAAATGTGTGTTTCATTTTATAAACTTTCATTGCTTTTTTCCATAAGGTACTTGATGGGATCACAGCAATCTTAATGAGTGTAAACAGCTTGTGCCCATGTTAATGATGCTGCTTCTGCTTGTGCACACTTCCTATGATGAGAGCTCACCACCCTGTGAGCCATGGGACCTCCTAAATGTGTGTGTGTTCCTGCAGCAAACGCTTAGGCCGTACAACTGGACAATGCAATCACTATCATACAATAAAACTATCAGGAAGAAGGGCAGAAAATTATGAGTGAGACTGAACATCTTTCCAATATAACTAGAGGTATGAATATCAAAACAATAGAAATAACATTTCTCACACATCAGACTGGTGAAAATTAAAATATGACTATATTGTCAGAGCAGAACTGAAACAAGCACTCATACCAATGCAATTACTCATAGCAATTCAAATTGGTACAACTTTGGAAGGGAAATTTGACAATCTTTGGCAAAGGTACACATGTATTTACCTTTTGACCCAACATTTATACTTCTAAGAATTTACCCTAAAATACTTTAACAATACAAAATATATATTCACAAGATTAAGCAATGAAGAATTTTTATAAGTACAAAATATTGAAAACAATATAGATGTCCATATAGAGAAGAATGGTTGACTAAACTATGATTGATTATATAAATGCAATGAAATACTATGCATTTCCTAAAAAGAACTAGCATGATTTCCATGAGCTGAAGTGGGGATTTCCAATACACACACACACACACACACACACACACACACACACACACAATTAGAAAGCATTAAATAGATATATGCTAACAGAATAACAAAAATGGCAGAGAGGTCTGAAGATAGCGCTAATTATATGATGTGTTTTGGAGGAAAACCCAACTATGTTGGAACTCACAAAACTGTGTACACAGTTTTGTATCCTGCACACAAAATCAGCAACCATTCCTTACAGCAATGAATCCATCGATAAAGAAATCAGGAAAACAATTCCATTCACAATAACATCAACAAAATTAAATACATAAGAATTAATTAACTCAAGGAGGTGAAAGCTCTCTAAGGTGAAAATTACAGAACTCTGAAGCTATTAAAGAGGACATCAGAAAATGGAAAGACACTTCTTGTTCATAGATCAGAATATCATGAAAAGGGAAATATCACCAAAAGTGACCATTAAATACTAACAAAATTCTTTAACAAACTAGAAAAAAATGCTAAAATTCATATGGAATTGAAAAAAGACTCATAATAGCCAAAGCTAAAAGAGCAAAGTGAGAGGCATACTGGATTTCAAGTTATACTGCAACGTTATAGTTACAAAATCAAAATAGTACCAGCTCAAAAGTAGACATGTGGAGTGATAGAATAGAATAGAAGACACAGGAATAACCACATACAGCTGCCATGTGATTTATAACAAAGGGGCCAAAAACATAAATTGAAGGACAAAACTTTTTTAAAAAATGGTTCTGGAAAACTGCCTGTCCATATATAGAAGGTTTAAATTTGATCCTTTGCTTTCATCCTGTACTAAAATCAAATAAAAATGAATCAATCACATAGATTTAAGTGTAAACTTTGAAAGTGTTGGAAGATAACATAGAAACACTTGAAACCATAGGCACAGGCAAAGACTTCCTTGATTGAACTCCAATAGCACAGGAAACAGTATCAAGAATCAACAAATGGAATTACATAAAATTAAACAAAGTGAAAGGACAACATAGATCATATAAAGAACTCTACTTACTCCCCCAGAAATGAATGCCCAAATACAAAATGTACAAATAAACTGAATAGGCACTTCTCAAAAGAAGAAGTACAAGTGGCCAATAAATTTATGAAAAGCTGCTCAATATCTTCAGCCTTAGGGAAATGCTATAAAAACAACTCTATTATTCCATCCTGCCCTTGTCAGAATAGCTATCATCAAGAACACAAAAACAATGAATTTTGGCAAGAATGTAAGGAAAAGAGAACTCTCTGATATTTTTGGTGAGAATGAAAACTAGTACAACCACTACAGAAATCAGGATGGAGAGTTGAAAAATAGACATAGAAATACCATTGAACCTAGACATACTTGTCCTGGGTATATTTTCAAAAGAATTAAAGACTCATATCACTTTAGTGATACATGGATAACCATGTTTATAATGGCTTAATTCACAATAGTTAAGCTCTGGAAACAGTGGAGATGCCTGACAACAGATGAATGGATCAAAGAAAATGTATAATATATATGAATATTGTTCAGTCATAAAAAAAGAATGAAATCATATCACTTTCAAAAAAAGGGATGGAATTCAAGACCATCATGCTAAGTAAGATAGGCCAGATTAAGAAAGTCAAGTATCCTATGTTTTCTCTTGTATGAGAAACCTAAACACATTGATAAATAATTAAAATTAAGGAGACATGATCAGAAACTAGAAGGTAGCCTGTTAGAGATGCAGAAAGGGACCAGCAAGGGAAGGGAAGAAAAGGAGAGAAGAAAGGAATTGAAAATGACCAAGATATGTTACATGCATGTACCAAGTACCTAAAACAAATATCACTATTCTGCAATGCAAGCATGCACTAATTTTTTTTAAAAACCTAAAGTATAGAATGTTCAGTTTTATGATTGATGGTTCCATCGACACAATGTGTCTGTTAGAGGGAAACTGAGTTGTCATTGTGGAATCTAGGGTGGAAATCCACAGAGTAAGGAGATCAAACATTCCTGGACTCTGTCCAGAAGAAAGCATTGCAGAGATAAGAATTGTCACATTTTCTCACAGCTGTGGCTGTACAGTAACTACTATGAGTCCTACTGTTCTGCTCCAAGGGTGTTATATTTTAAAGAGCTAACAAGAATGTTTCTGAGTTCTTTTCACTATACAGAAACCTAGTGGCTATCTCATGAAGACTAAAAGAATCCCACAGGACTGACAAAATCCAAAAATAACTACTTCTGCCAATGGCTTGAGTTCAAATTTTAAAATTAAAATGATTTGTTAGATGCACACCTGATTGTCACAAGACCCCTAATGATGTGTGGAGGTACATTGACAGAGTAGATAGTATCTGATCAATGAACAGTAACTTGCAGAGAATAAAAATTTAAATAAGACTTGGCAGATACGAGGGAAAAGCCCTCAAAAAAATTTATTGTCATAAGCTTTTATTGCTGGAGGGGATCTCACAAGCCATAGTATGTATCAGGAAGCAATTGCTTCCCACAGCTTTCTCCAGGTCTGCTAGGTTCTACTTAGTGAGTCTGGAGTTGGTCAGAGGGAACAGAGCTGTCAATTAACCCCAGGTCTTTAGAAAACAAAATGATAATTTAACCATTAAATTTAAAATTATTTAAATTATAATAGCAATTTAAATAATAATTATTATTATTTAATAATAATTTAAATAATAAGCAATTTAAATGATAATTTAAATAATAGCATTTAAATTATAATAGCAAAATGTTCAGAAATTTTAATAAACCAAACTTATTCTTGAGTATAGCTGGCCACCAATAAACTGTCAAAGACAACCAGTATGATACTGGCTATGATGGTTAAACTGAAGCCAGCTTGATTGGCTTGAGGATTGCCTAGAGGTAATCCTCTTGCCTTCATTGCCTAGAGGATTAGGAAAGCACCCTTCTGAGCGTGTCTAAGTGGATTATGCAGACAAACTGTAGAAATCATAAATACTCCCTCCTTCTGGTGCCCTTGGCCTGCTCTCCTTCCTAACTACAATAAACTAAGCAACTTTGTTCCACCATGCCTTTCCATCATGATGTTTCTGCCTTGGAGTCAGCTGACCACAGACTGAATCTTCTGAAACCATGAGCCAAATTAAATCTGTCCTTTTAAGTGGTGGATATTACATAATATATCCCAGAGAGAAAAAAGATGACTAATACACCAGCTTTCTGGGATAGCTTTTTGAAAATCTAAAGAAGTTTTAGAAATCATTTTAGAATTACAGGTACTTCTTAAAGTTTCACAAAGTTCTCTTCATTGTTGAGAGACGATGATAGTAACACACTAATTTTTAAATACAGAGGATATGATTTTAACCAAATGCAATTAATATAAATTTAATTACTCTAAGGATCTAATTTTTTCTGTTAAGAGTACTTCTGTGTTTTCTTTGTCTTGTCACAATTCACAACAGTGATTGACTAGTCTCAACTCATTAATATATTTGCAGCTTAGACCAAAAAGCAATTTTCATAATAGAAGCCTAGTGAGCAGAAAATATTTCTCAGAAACATTAAAGCTTCATTGATTAGGATATCCATAGGAAACTTAATTCAATTTAGCAAATATAATTCAAAATTATCCACTGGTTACTCAAAGCTTTGAGTTACAGAATTACCAAAAATAAATTCATGAATCAATTGATTCAAAGTATTACTTTTTAATCATGTCTCAAGAGTTTTCACTTCTAAAGTGTAAGAGTTTCACTTGTAAGACCACTGAGGGCCATCTAAATGAAAAATAATCACTAACTTCTTTACTCCAAATAAAAGATCTTGCACTGAAAAGTAACATCATGGCAACAACAAAAATTATCCTTGGTGTTTAGAAGAGAATGGTATTTTGTAGACTATTTTAGAGGTTATGAGTTAATTAGTGATGTGGCACATTAGTGCAAAGTAGCATGGATTTTCCTTTGCAAGAGTAGAAAATATGTGGAAATATTTTCCTATTGGTGTTATTTTCTTGAAGCCTTCATTGAAATTGAGCAGTGAATTGCTGAGCCTCTCAGATCTTAACCAGATCTATGCAGACTGACCATGAAGTGAACAGTGGATCAGCTCTCAATATTCATTCTTGGAAATTAAAAAGACACCTAAGTCATAGTTTCAAGGGAGGGAAATAGGAAAAGTTACTTCAATTCCAGTATAAATTGTGGTGCTATAAATGAAGCACTCTGTCAATATAAGTTAAAAGTCAAAATACATGGCCAGGGATTTAGCTCAGTGTTGCCACACCTGCCTGGCAAGCTCAAGGTCCTGAGTTTAATCAATGGTACTGGAAAAAAAAAAGTCAAAATACAGTATATGCTGAATTACAACTACTGTGTAATTAATGTATGTAACTAATATGGTAAATAAGAAAACACTCTTGCTTTGGAGTAGATTACACTGGTTGTAAGCTGATTGGAACAGAAAATGTGTGGGTAAACCAAACCACAAGGTAAATTTAAAATATGAAAAAAGGGGAAGAATTTAGAAAGATGAAAGTCTCTGCTTTCTTTAGGTTAAGGGACATCTATATGAACAGGAGATATTGTAAATAATTACAAGACAATATTTACAAAAAACATCTAGAGGAAGTGCCTACACTCACAAGGAAAAGCAGACTAGAGCCCTGAGAAGTGGGCCAGCTTGTATTTTGAGGGGATGCCTGGAAGGCCCACGTAGTTTCCATGATGACCAAAAGGGCAGTGTGGGAGAAGTTCAGTGAGGTTTGAGATAAGGAGCTGTGTGCGCATGGTTTGGCACCTTCTCCTCTCTGTTTTGGGTATTCCACAAGCTCAAAGCTACAGGCCTTGTATTGAAGTAGATAATATCAGAAAGTTCACTTAACCAAACTGTATGCCACATCTGCATCCTCATTTTACATAGTTATGTTTGTTGATCTACATCTCTATTCCCTTTGTCTAAATTGGTTTAGACTTTGGACAGGAGTAAGAGAGAACCAGGTAACTCTTTATTAGCTAATTCATAACCTATCTTCTGGAATGTACTCAGACCTTAGATCATTAGGAGGAGAATACTTATTTTACTCCTTTTACTATGTTACTTAGGTAAGTCTCTTGGTCAAAAACTTACAATTTTTTAACTCTAATTTCACACCATAATAGCAAAGGCTTCTGAGTTTAACATGGGCTGAAAACACTCATGAAGTTTTAACCGCAAAGATTTGGAACAGTAGTGTTAGAGCAGATCTCTGAATTTTATTCCTTTTTCGTTTTGTTCCTGTAAGAGTTAAAGTAACATGAATGAAGACTGAGAAGAGAATACCAACTTGTAGAGTTTAATAATGTAGTGGATTGAACAGTGTCTTTTGAAATTCATTTTCATAGAACCTCAGAATGTTGTCTTACATGGAAATACTGTCCAGGAGGATGTCATTGGCTAAGTATATAAAGATGAAATTATCTTAGACCTAGGATGGCTCTAAACTCAGTGATGATGTCCCTGTAACAGGAAAAGAGGTTTCAGAGACAAGCACAAAGAGGAGAGGTATGTGAAGATGGGGGCAGGGATAGAAGTGGTGTAGCCATGAGCCCAGGAATGCTGGACAGCACTAGATACTGGAAGAAGCAAGGAAGGATCCCTGTAGAATTCTGGAGGGACTGAGTTCCTACTAACACCTCAGTTTTAGAATCTGGTCTCTAGAAAAGTAAAGAAATACATGTCATTGTTTAAAGTCATCATGTGATGAAATTTATTAGTACAGTCTGAAGAAACTAATACAGGTAAGAAATACCTGGACAAAATTGCCAAGTGTAAGGCTAGGGTGGCACATGTGTGGCAGGTCTGTGATTGGCAAACTTCACTTCTAGGTGAAAATGGAGTGGCTGAAAAATCAACTTAAATTCACCAGCAAAGCAGGAGTAGGAGGGGAATTAAAACAAAATAGACAGTATGATTACAGCAGGTAAAGCAGAGGACTGTTTCAGAGAAAGGATAAGCAATGGGAAATGTCTGGGCAGACAGAATGGGGACTTTCTTCCTTGAACACCAGTGTAAGATGAGAAACATTGGTATCATTTTCTTTATGCCAGAGGTAGGAAATAGAATGCATGTTTTTCTTACTACACAGAGTGATGAACACCAAGAAATTCTGACAGAGCAAGAAAAGAAATGTCCTGTGAGTTTCTGCAGCTGTTAGCCTTCAAGAGGCCTGGTCTTGGGCTGGGTTTTCCACCCAGCCTTCATCATATGAACTCAATTTGTGCTGGGACTTCATTATTGGAATGGAGTGAGTAAATGTATTATTCTCATATTATGTATGTCACTATTTATTCTTACTCTAAAACCTTACCTAAGCTTGACTAGGTAATCTTCCTGAACTTACATGGAATGGGAAATGAAATAAAAAGTGTGTGTGTGTGTGTGTGTGCGCGCGCGCGCGCACGCGCGCGGATGGCTTCAGAGTTTGCACACCACATTAAATCATGCTTTTGATAGAAGGTTGCAAAATATGAAAGTTAAAAGCACATAAGGAGGAAAGTGCCAGTGGGTACAGTCAGTTCTCATTTCCCCTTTTCTATGTGGAATCCACCTGAGCAGAAATGCTCTATGGATGCCTAGTCTCTTTGTTCTCTGGTTCATTTCTGTCCCATTGAATAGAAGTGCCTTTTAAGACTAATTTTGGACCATGAACGAGCATAGCTGAGACACACCTTTTGCCTTCTTTCTTTGGCACCCAGCCACCTGTCCACCTGCACAGAGGGAGAAATCTCCTGTCGGGTCCACTGTGGAAGGCAAGCCAGAAATTGGGCTATTAAGTGCAATTAAGGGGCTACAACAGGGAGCTCACTGGACATATCTAAGCCATAATTTTCAAACTATCATTTCCAGAAATAAAGATACCTATCAGAGTGACTTCCTCCCCACTCTGACTTCCTCTGAACTTAGTTGGCTCAGAACTTAGGCAGAATAAGGGAACTACTGAAAACTTTCAACTTCAAAACTCTGGTAGATAAAGAAGACTCAACAAAGGAAGCAGAAAGGGAAGGACACTGAGTTGAACTGAGAAGCTGGTGATGATATGCAAGCCCTGTAAAGGAAAAAGCTGCTTAACTGTTAATTTGAGAAGTCAAATTAAGTTGAGCTAAGAGCTGACCAAGGCATTGGCGACCTCAGAGGGAGGTGGTGTCTTAATGTCTGTTTGGATTTCAAGAGAAAATAAAAAGTAGAGGAAAAAATAATAAGTACAAACATTTATTTCAATGAGCATTGCTGTGGAATATTTGGGTCATATTTTTATGTAACCAAAATGATCCAGAGAGAGAAAAAGAGAGAAATGATCATGAAGGAGTAGGGACATGATTATGGCATTAGCATCCTTGAGCTATTGAAGAGGATAGCAGTCCAAGCAAGAGCTACAAAGGCTGACTTTGGCTGGATAAGGGCATCTCACCTCATCACAAGACAGTGCAGATGATCTGGGGACAGATACAGACTGGTTGATGGAGCTGGGTCTAAAGAGCAAGAGTCTCTCATCTGGGAAGGCCTAAGCAGTTTTTTCCTGAAGAGATGACTTATGAATTAATTTGGTCACATGACTTTCATCTGAAATATTTAACAATGAATTGATCCATAAGGACTGGACCGGTAAAACTGTGGATGTATTTTAGCAGAAAGAAATAGCATTTAGAAATGATAACTTAATTTATGGTATAATTTCCAAACTTCTGTTTTATGAATGTTTTATTATAAGCAGTATTAAATAAATATCATAGTGAAAGAAATAGTATTTATGAGAAACTCTAAGCAATGTTAACATGCTCCTGGCTGTCTTGGGGCATTAATAAGCATTATAATAATCAAAGAAGATGTTATATTTCCCAAGTTTATTGGATTCTGGAAGCCCTTTCTCAGAAACTGATGAATGCCGTGTTAGGGAACATTTGATGAGATGAAAAGTAAGGTTGCTATGGGGAAACTAGTTCAGATGGAGATGGAGACATAATTCAGACCACATTGTGAAGCACCTTATATGATGCAGGCAGTGGAGGATTACTTGATGAAATAAATACTATAGCAAAGAATTATCCCCATTCAAGATAATAGCTCTACTCCCTCAAGAGTAATCCTGGCAGGGGCGGGGATTTAGCTCAGTGGTTCCGCCGCCTGCCTTGCAAGCGGAAGGACCCAAGTTCAATCCCCGGTACCAAAATAAAAAAAGGGTAATCCTGGCAATACCCAAAATTCAGCAAGAAAGAATGTTCATTTCCAAAAACTTCTGGTACTTTATGTATAGAGATCTAGATCCAATGTGAATATGGTAGACATAAAAAGCAACTCACAAAAATTTGCACATCCCAATGCCTGAAAACTGTGAATAGAATTCTTTATCTGGCAAAAAGGAATTAAGGTCACAGATGGGACTAATGTTGCTATTCATTTGACCTTAAAATAGGAAACATGCTGATTATGCAGATGAGATGAATGTGATATCCCAAGTCTTAAAAGCAAAAGAGAAAGTCAGAAGTCAAAGTCTTGCAATGTGAGGACTCAAATTGCTATTATGTACCGGATTTAAGGGTGTGGGATAATCATGAGTCAAGGCTTAGGAGGGCCTATATATGCTAGAAAAAACAAGAAGACTGATTCCCTTCCAGAGCTTTGAAAATGGAACACAGACCAGCTGCCATCTTGATTTCAGCTGGGTCAGACTTTTACCCTATAGCACTGCAGAACGATAAGTTTGCATTTTTTCCCCTCAGTACATGTTTGCAGTACATGCATTTTTACAATCATCTTGGGGAGTGGGTATATGTACATAATACAAATTGCTTCCTTTTTAAAAATCCCTTTCCCCATGCATCCCCCTCCCTCCCTCCTCTGCTAATTCCCCTTTCCCCAGTATCATTCTTATTGATATTATTAAACTTAACTCATATTTATGGCATGTAATGTTTTCATTCACTGAGGTTATTAGGTTCCTGTATATGGCCTAACTTTATTCTACTTATTTCCTCTTCTGCTCCCCCTCACCCCTTGACCTTGGTCTCTTGAACCCTTTCCTATTTCTAAGAGATCCACTTCCTTGTCTCCTTCTATCCATCCTTTATTGATCTCTTTGTTTGTACTTTGCCTCACTGAAATGAGAGATATCATATGGTATTTAAGTTTGTGCATTTTGTTTATTTCATTCAACATTGTATTTTCCAAGTACATCCATTTTCCTACAAATGTCTCCAATATATTCTTCTTTATAGATGAGTACTATTCCAGTATGTACAGATAACACACTTTTTATCCAATCATCTGTTGAAGGGTATACACAGTGCTTCCATGATTTAACTATTATGAATTGTACTGCTAGAAACATTGGTATACATTATCACTGTAGCATGTCTTAAACTCTCTGGGGAAGATCTCTAGGAGGGGGATAGCTGGCTCATATGGATTTTCTAATTTTAGTTCTTTGAAAAATCTTCATAATTATTTCCATAATGCTTTAATTAGTTTACATCCCCACCTACAATGTAGGAGGGTTCATTTCTCACCAAAGCTTTACCAGCATCTGTTATTTTTTGATGTCTTGATGATTGTCATTCTTTCTGGAGCAAGATGGAATCTTAGCATTGTTTTAATTTGCAATTCTGTAATGGCCAGAGATATTGGAAATTTTTTTATATGTGTGTTTGCCTTTTGTACTTCTTGTGAAGTGTCTGTTCATTTCACTTGCCCATTTCTTCACTGGGTCTTTTATTTTAGGTGGTCTAAATTTTTTTTAGTTCTTTAAATATTGTATTCTGAGGAGTAGCTGATAAAAATTTTTTTTCCATTCTGTAGGTTATCTATACATACTACTAATTGTTTTACTTGTTGTACAGAAGCTTTCCAAATTGATATAATCTCATTTGTTGATTCTTTCTGTTGTTTCTTGCTTGTTATTTCTTGGCCATTCTGTTTATAAAATTCTTTGCTACACTTATGGCTTAAAATGTTTTACCTCTTTTATCTTTCAGTAGGTTAAATGTTTATGTTTTAATGTTTAGATCTTTGATCCATTTTGATTTTAATTTAGTACATGGTGAGAGATATGGGTTCCATTTCAATCTTCTGTAAACAGTTATCCAGTTTTTCCAGCACTACTTGTCAAATAGGCTATCTTTCCTCCAACATATGCTGTTGGCCCCTTTGTCAAATAGCTCAATATATCAGGGGATGTTTCATTCTTCTCTATTCTGCTCCACTGATCCATGTTTCTATTTTTTTCCAGTGCCCTGCTGTTTTTACCACTTTTGCTTTGTATTATAGCTTGAAGTCAGGTTTTGTAAGGCTTTCTGCTTTGCTTGTTTTGCCCCAAAATTACTTTTTGCTATTCTGTGTCTCTTCTGGTTCCATATGAAGTTTAGGTTTGTTTTCTCTAGATCTATAAAATATGCTGTTGGTGTTTTGAGTGAGACTGCATTGAATCTGTATAAAAGTTTTGGAAGTATGGCCATTTTGACAATATTGGTTCTGCCTATACAGGATCAAGGAATATCTTTCCATTTTCTGACATCCTGTTCAACTTCCATTTTCAGAGTACTGCAGTTTTCTTTGTAGAGTTTCTTCACTTCCTTGGTTAGGATAATTCTTAGTTTATTTTCATTTTTCTTGAAGCTACTTTGAGTGGTATTGTTTTTTAAATTTCTTTCTCATCAAGTTACTTCGTGATGTACACAAATGCTAATAATTTTGTGCATTGATCTTGTATTCTGGTATATTGCTGAAGTTGGTTATTAATTGTAACAGGTTTTTGATGGAGTTGTTTGGATCTTCTATGTAAAGTATGATGTCATCTGGAAATAATGATAATTTTAGTTCTTCCTTTCTTATATGTATCCTTTGTATTTCCTTCTATTACCTGATTGCTCTGGCTAATATTTCAAGTATTATGTTGAATAGAAGTGGTGATAGTGGGCATCCTATCCTTATTCCTGATTTTAGAGGGAATGCTTTTAGTTTTTCTCCATTTAATATGATGTTGGTTGTTGGTTTGTCATAAAAACCTTTTTTCAAGTTTAAGTGTGGTACTTTATACCTTATTTCTTCAGGGATTTTATCATGAGAGGGTGTGGGATTTTGTTGAAACCCTTTTCTGCGGTTATTGATATGATTGTGAGGTCTTCAACCTTGCTTCTCTTTATGTGACATATTATATTTGTTGATTTACATATGTTCAACATCCCTGCATGCCTAGAATAAAACCTACTTCACTGTGATCTTTTTTAATGATGTCCTGCATTCTATTCATTAATATCTTGTTGACTTTTTTTTCTTTTTGGTACCAGGGATGATTGAACTTGAGTCCTTTCGCTTGTGCAGCAGGCGACGAAACCACTGAGCTAAATCCCCGGTTTGTATCTATGTTCATTAAGGAGATTGGCTATAGTTTTCATTTTTAGTTGGGTCTTTATCGGTTTTGGAATCAGGGTGATACTGGCTTCCATTAACAAATTAGGGAGCACTTCATCTCTTTCAATTTCTTTGAAGAGGTTGAAGAGTATTGGTGATATAACATCCTTAAAGGTTTTGTAGAATTCAGCAATGAATCCATCAGGTCCTGGGCTGTTTTTGTTGGTAGAGTCTTTATTACTGTATTGATTTCATTGTTTATTATTGGGTTATTTGGCTTATGTATGTCTTTTGTGTTAGCTTTGATAATTTGTATGAGCCTAGGAATCTGTTCATTTCTTCAAAATTTGCTAATTTTTTTGGAATACAATTTTTCAAAGTAGTTACTATCTCCTGTATTTCAACAGTGCCTGTTATCATTTTGCCTTTTTCTTTTCTAATTGCATTGATGTGAGTTTTTCTTTTGTTAACTCTGGCTAAGGGCTTTTCTATTTTGTTTATTATTTCAAAGAATGAGCTTTTCCGATCATTGACATTTTTAATTGCTTTTAGTCTCTATTTCATTGATTTCTGCTCTAATCTTTATAATTTCCCACCTTAATTTTTGTTTGGGCTAGTATTGCTGTTCTTTCTCAAGTATCTTAGGATTCCTCATAAGGTTTTTTTTAGTTTTCTCTGTTTTTCTAATGTGAGCATTGATTGCAAAGAATTTTGCTCTTAGGACATAGTGTCCTAGAGGATTCCCTGAGCTGTACTGGTGTTGTCATTAATTTCCAGAAATTTTTAAATTTCTTCTTTGATTTCTTCTGTGACCCACTGGTTATTTAGGAGAATATTTTTAATTTTCTGGATACCTCTGCCTTTTCTGTGATTTCTGCTGTCATTAATTTCTATTTTTAAAGCAAAGTGGTCTGATAGTACACATAGGGTGATTTCAATTCTTTTGTTTTTACTTAAGCAGACTTTATGGACTAGTATGTGATCTATTTTGGAAAAAGTAATGTAGGTTGCACATTAATGTGAACTGCATTTCTATAGTCTATTGTAATGGGATGGAATACTCTATAGATATCTATTAAGTCCATATGTTCAAGGATGTGGTTCAGCTCTGATATCTGTTTTTTGTTTAGTTGATCTATCTCTTTCTGAAAGTAGGATGTTAAGACTCCATGATGATCATGTTAGTATTTATTTGATCTTTTATATTCAACAGGATTTATGAAGATAGGTGCTCCAGTATTCAGTGAAATAAATATTTATCAATGTTCTCTCTTCTTATTGGATTGTTCCATTAAGTAGAAGGTAGTCACATTCCTTATCTTTTAATTAGCTTTAGTTTAAAGTTTACCATGTTTGAGATTAAAATTGCTTCCTCTGCTTGCTTTTGGGGTATTGCTACATGAAATATTGTTTTCCATCCCTTAATTTTTAGTCTATGACTAGCTTTTTGGATTGGGTGGGTTTCTTGAATACAGCAGACTGTTGGATTCTTTTTTTTTTATCCAGTCTGTCAACTGGTGTCATTTATGTTGAACTCTTCTCATATTTGGGGAATTTTCTGCTGATTCCTGAAACGTTAATAATTCTATATGTGTTATCTTCTAGCTTATCTCTAACTTTAATAAGCTTTAGGTTGGTCTTCTTAGTGTTGTCTAATAGCTACTGTTTGGTCTTTTCCTCTTCTCTTATTTTTTTCATGACTTGAGTACTTTTGATGATTTACTATTTTGTCCTCAATTTCAGATACTCTGTCTTTGCTTTGATAATTTCTGCAATTTATTAATTGTATAGCTTTTTTATTTCTGCATGACATATTTTCTAGCATTCTATATCCTTGTTGAATCTGTCATTCATGTTTTGAACTGTTTGGGTCAGGTCATCCAGTTTTTCACTTTCTTCCCCTGAATTCACCCAGGGCATATTAAGTGATAGTGCCATGGATTTTGCATTTATTTCCTCTTTGAGCCCATCTAATTTTTTCATCCCTTCTATAAACTTTTTGTAAAATTCCACTACCTGGCATTTGCTTTCCTCTACATCTGGGCTCCTAGGCTCTGTCTTAGGGGACTTGGGTGACCTTGGGGACTTCTGTTGCCTTGCTTCCCATGATCCTGTGTGTATGTATATCCAGGCTTCTTCTCTGAGCCAAATGTGCAGTGTGGGCCCTAGCAAGTAAGTAGGGAGAGAAGCAGTCATCCAGTGGGTCCCAAGCTTCCTCCCTGGGCTGGTCATCCTTGTTTTCAACCCCTAAATGCATGATCATTTCTTGCAGTCCTAAGAGACATTAATATAATAATTTGTTACACTAAAAGTGTCTATTTTGCTTCATATTCATATTCATATTCTTTAGTTCAATATCCATAACATCTCTCTGCTTTTCAGTCTTTCTCTTTGATTCATTTGTGAATCAAAACACAATTGTATTATGAAGCATGCCAACACAATTCACCACAAATTCAATGATTTTGAGAGAATTAGTCTCAAGATTATTTCAACACTGATTTCTCTTATTCTTTTACTGTTTGTCAACAGGACCATTCTGATGCACTTGAATTGAAAGTTAACTATACAAAGTAGACCAGCAGCCTCTGATATTTACCACTAAACACTTTTCACTTCCCAACATCCAGGAAAAATGGCTGAAAATTTTACAGTTCATGTTACAAAGAGAAAATTCTCATAAGTGCAACTGTTAAAAAAGAAGTGCTAAAATACAGTTGAATAAAACTGAAATAGAAGTTGAGAAAGAAAAATCATACATTAAAAGATGTTAATTTGAAGAACCTTGATAATGGTAAATAATGCAAATGACATACAAGTGAATTATCTATATTACTGAATAAATGCTTCATGAAAATTTGCCTAGATAAGAATTAAAATTACTAGGCAAAGTCAGATTTGGAGATATCATTATAATCACTTACCAGAGTTCTCCAAACTCTACTAATTGATAATTTATTGTTGGCTGGTTGCCCACTTAAATGTTATAATCCAAAATACTAAAAATGAAGCTTTATTACTTACATATGTTAACTATATTTTATATTTTGTGTGTGGCACAAGTATCAATATTGGCCCAATAAGCCAAGAGGTTGGACATCCATGCTGAGAACATTCCTCAAACTTTTAATCATCAGTTGTTCAATATAGATTTATTTAAAAAGAAAATAAATTTGGCCATTCCACTGCTCCCAGCCCAGACCAAGGGGCTTCTGGGCAGCTGTTAAACTGCTCCCAGCCCAGAGATAGGGGCTACCGAGATGCCATTCCACAGCTCCCAGCCCAGAGGAAGAAGCTTCTAAGCCACTGTTCCAGCACTCCCAGGAAAGAGGAGGTGACCCAAGTGGGTGCCAACAGCAGCCTCACCATAGAAATGAGAAGACACACAAACAAGTCTCAAAACCAGACTTCCAGACCATCTACAGCAATACCAAAGGGAAAAGAGATGGAACACTCTGATATTCAAAAACCTGGACTCTGAACTGGCAACAAAACAGGATCTGGGAAAAATGAAATCAGAAATAATTTTTCAGTTAACAGGAGAGATTGTGCCCATAGGGCAAGACATGATTAATAAATCTAGAGAGGACACAGATAAAAAAAAATGGAGGAGCTAAGGAACATGATGTAATCCCAACATAGGAAACAAATGGAATTCATAAAACAGATACGAACAGATTTCCAGGAGATTAAAAACTCCATTGAGAGTCTACACAGCAGAATGAGCCAATGTGAGGACAGGATTTCAGATATAGAAGACAAGATTGCAGTTAGTGACCAGGAAAAGAAAAATTGCTTTAAAATTGTAAGGGAACATGAGAAATCAATGCAGCAGCTGCTAGATGATGCAAAGAAGAAAAACACAAGACTTATTGGAGTCAATGAAGAAACAGGAGAGAGTGCAGATGTCATAAAAAAAAATGGTTCACAGAAGTAATGGCAGAAAAATTCCCAAGCAGGAGAAAAGAACTTGGCATACAGATAAGTGAGGCATATAGGACTCCAACTAGCCTCGATCAAAAAAAAAAAATCTACACATAGGCATATAATTGTTAAGATTCCAGAAACACAACAGAAGAACAAAGTTCTACAAGCAGTTAGAGAAAAGAAACAAATCACATATAAAGGAAACCCCATCAGAATCACAGCAGACTACTCAACTCAAACCCTCAGGGCAAGAAGAATTTGGAGTGACATATTTCAAGCCTTGAAGGAAAACAGCCTCCAACCCAGACTGATGTACCCTGCAAAACTATCTTTCAAAA
>NW_004624806.1:2981046-2992580 GCF_000247695.1 Heterocephalus glaber
GGAAAGAAGGGAATGGAATTAATATGAGAAAATGAAAAAAATGGAAACAAAGTCTTTGTAAATAGAGAGGGATGGAGGAGTTAAAGGGAGGACAGGAGAAGGGGGAAAAATAAGATCTAAGAGAGATTATGTAAAGGTGCACATTTCCAGTGATGAATGCCATTATATTGTGTACCTAAATTTTACCAATAAAATAAAATTTTTAAAAAGGAAATAAATTTAGAGTATTTTAACCTATATAAGAGAAGTCAAATTCCACTTTCCAACAGAGTGTACTCCTGGAATTAACCTTTCAAGCTTCTCTAAGTCTCTAAAATCTCTACCATAAGTCAGTCACTTAGCTGAATATCAAACTATCCTAAAACTTAGTGATACGAAACAGCCATTTTTTAAAAAATTGATTTTAAATGAACTTATTTTTGCTTACTGACTCAGAATCAGGAAACAATGAGATGATGTGGGAATGGCTTGTGCCTGCTCCTTGCTGTGGTAGCATCAGCACAGGAGGCAGGACACCATCCCTTCTCACAGGCCACTCCAGGTCTAGGCAAGGCTTTCTTATAATGGGAGCACTGGAATTCAAAAGCAAGATCCTGAGAGTTCCAAAAGAGAACAGGGTGTGAGGGAGGCTGGGGGGGAGAAGGAAAGAAGTAGAAGTTGTATCCTTTCAATGGACTAGTCTTAAAAGCCCCATAGCATCAATTTTACTGCATTCAGTCAGTCACCTAACTGTAAAGTTATGAGAGCCAGTCCAGACTGCAAAACAGGGAAGATTTTCCCTCTCAGTGGGAGTAGGTTTAGTAAAGCATAAGAAAAGCATGTGGAGAGATAGATCATTCTCTCTCTCTCTCTCTCTCTCTCTCTCTCTCTCTCTCTCTCTCTCTCTCTCCTTTCCTCTTTCTTTTCCTCTCTCATTATCTACATTGAAAGTCAGAATCCACTAAGAAAGCAGAGGGTTGGCTTCCAGATCTCTAAAATAGAATTAATCTATCCTAAAATGAAAGTATTAAGGATTTCATATATGGATCACTTAGATTTTTAATTGGTTGATTTAGACTTCTTTCAAGTTCACAATTCCTACAGAAAAGGTTATATTTGGCCTTTTCACAGATCTATCTCTAGGGAAAAGGTCCACCCCATGGTAGTAAATTATATTTCTAAATGAAGAACATGTCAAGGTGATCATCCTCAAAATGGGCCACTGGGTCATCTCCAGGTACCAGAAACCAGGAAATCTGCATATGTCTCCCAATTTCATCAATAGCATTGCTTCTGAGAATGGATTGGATTTTGTTATGGTGAGAACTTCCAACTAAAAATAATATCATGCCAAAGGGTACAGAGTTCTAGGATGCCAAATCAAAACTATAGAATCATAAAGAAGAAATTAACAAGCTTTGAAAAAACATGGAAGGTGTTTAAAATGAAGTTAATGCAACTCTACATCATTGGGATACCTCATTTGAATCAATAAAAGTAGGAATATAATTAGAATAGGCCTTGATAAAAAATTAATCCAAACTATTATTTTCCACACAAGTTGAATATCTTATAGTTCATTTTAAAATAGTACTACTGGAACATCAAATTTGGGAGATCTATATGTAATAGGTAAGTTAACAGGAAACAGAAAGATAAAATTGATAGAGCCAAATACATCTTAGCGCATACTGTGAAACAAAGTGGCAGAGAAATGGCTTGTACCCAGGAACAGGGACAGGATAGCTGCTACTGACAAATGAGCTGATTTACCCCTTAAAATGTGCATTCAGAAGCTTGCTGAACTCCTACTGAGAAATGACTGAACTCCATCTGCTTTTCATCTGTTTTAGCCACAGGCAAGCTTATTACAAAACAAAAAATAAAAAATAATTTCAACCTAACTAAGCAACCCAGTGTTATTTAACCTATGATTGTACAGGAATATTCTGATGTGGCTTACCCTACCATGACAAGATAAGTATGTACAATGGACATAAAAGGAACAGTGAGTGAGTGAATTTCCTAATGATGTCAGAAAGTCAGTCACAAGGAGGAAACCCATGCCTACGTGAAAATTGGCAACAGGTTAAACCAAATCTTGCTCATCATCTAACTTCCTGCCTAAGAAATGTTTGGAAAGGATCATGAGTCAGCAGATGAGGCCAAACAAGTTCACAACAATTTATTAGACTTCCTCCCTTTCCAAAATAATAGTTATCTGGTTGATTATTTTATTTCCCTCTGCCTTTTCACTCTTGATGGTACTTGAAATCTTTTAGACTTGTTAAACTGAGCGGTCACTTTCTGTCTTTTTCTGTGTGTTGTAATGTCCAGGTTAGATCACACAGGAAAGTTCTACAAAGGCAGGAAGTCATTTCATTTTTGAAGCAATCCTCCCTCCTTCACAGTGAAAAGTAAACTAGGGCCTGGACACTGGCTTTTTAAGCTTCTAGGGTCCCTGTCACACCACAGCCTCCAGTTCGGGCACAGGCCTTGGTTAAGGACTGTGAGGGGACCCCAAACATGGCGTCCGATATCAGTTAGTTCTCCACGTGGTGAATGAGCACGCAGACTCAGGGCACAGGAAAGACCAGGTCTCTCCCATCACAGAGACAGGAAACAGATCACAGTAACAGTTGTTTTCATTGCCAAGTCCACAAGACAGGTCAGCACAGTGATTGGCTGAAGGATATGGGAGACTACTGTAGATGGAGCTGTCCCATGGAAACACTCCCTTGGGAAGGAGGTGGGGAAGGGAGGAGAAAGCACAAAGACCAGAGCTCCCAGCAGAGGCTGTGGGGAGGGAGGGGATTGTGCCGCACTTAGAAGCAGGTCTCCGATTTGTTGAGCTGGTGCAGTTCATGAAAACAGCAAACCGTGCAGCTGATAATGTGGAGCCTCGGCTTAGCTCACGGATTCCTCTTGGTTTTGTGGAGAATAGTTGAGATCCAGACACGACAATATGAAACGGTGTCTGTGGAGACATTTTCTAAGGTAGAGAGTGAATGTCCCTCAGGGATGGGAAGAAATCGCTTCATTCTACAGATCTTTGAGGAGTAGGTGAGCCCCATGGTCCATCAGAGGGACAGATGATCATTGCCAATCAGGACCAGTGACTTCTGCTGTAATCCACACGTCCTCCCTCGAGATCAAGAAAGCCACCCTGATGGGATGAATCTAAAGTTTCAGTTTGGGCCATACACTTTTAAAATTCACTAAACGATCATTTCCCAAAATTATTATTATCTCATTGTCATTCATATGTGTTACAGAGAATCACAGCTCTTCATGCTAGTGTTCAGATGAAATGCAGATTGTCGCTGGGATATTGACTTTTAGAAGTACATTGTATTGAGTTTTGCCCCAGTTTGTAGGAAAAAAGACACTAGTTTTGAAGATGTAAAATCTCAGTTCCAATCCTGGCTCCAATTTGTCATTTAGTAAAGCCTGTCTAATGCCAGGTTCCTCATCCTGGAAATGGGAATAGTGATATCTGTCTGGCCTGCCTGACAAAGCTACTGTGAAGATCAAAACATAAATCATGTGAAACAACACTTTTGAAAACACTTTTGAAACAACAAATGTCTGTAGAAGCAAAGCATTACAATCTTGTGTTTTTCTTTTCTTTTTAGAGTACTATTCTCAGATACTTTTAGAGAGTCACCAGGGAGGAAACAGAGTGAAAACACATCTGATAAAAGGAAGGCTAAATAATAGTACTTATTCAAGAGGAAAAGAAAAGTTAATCACAAACTTTAGGCAGAAATACGGATGCATATGAATGTCATGTTTCTAGATATTTAGAACAAGCTTGGCTAATTGACAAATATGTTTGCCTATTGATACAAAGATCCATCCTTTTCCATTTTGCTTCTGTTCAGGAAATATTGTTATGGGTGAGACTCTGCCAGAGCCTGTTCTTCAGGTCTTAGCAATACGACAGGTTCTGTTGGCTGCTGCACCTCTCTGGCTTAGAAACAGTCAAGCACTGAAATTTCAGCCAAATTTTTATAGAACAGGGGTACAAATTTTAATTGGTGGAGTTATTCCTCCACCTATAAAAATCTGAAATTTGGTATTGACCATTGTACAATATCTCTAAAGAGAAAACAGCTGTGTAAAGCACACACATTTAGAACCAATTTGGTTCTTCAATTTGGTTCAACTGAATGTGAACATTTTGAAAAAGACTGCACAGAATTATTGTCATTGTTTTGTTGACCATCAGCACACAGTCGCAAAAATTAAAAATGATCCCAAAGCTCTTAGTGAAATTAAAAACCATCAAGCAAATCAGAGTGACTGTATTCTCCTCGGCTTTGGAACACAGAGAAATTCAACTTGAAACTTTTCTCCTTCAAAGACATCTGTGTAGGTAATAATTCATCCTAAAAATGTAACTGCTAAGCACATTGTTTAAAACATCATGATTTTGTGAGTGACATCCTCACTTACAAGATAGTAAGACACAGTAGGTGTCCTTTTATAACATCCCTTTGACACTTTGGTCCTTTTGAAGAATTGTCTTTAGGGTTAGTATCATCAGTATAGAGCCACATGGACAGGGTCCTTACTTGATAGGCACGTTATTCATGTGTCAGTCTCCTGATTCCCTGGCAGTCAGCATGCGCAGGACCTGGTGTTAGGGGCTCTCCCAGCTAGGTATCTGCTGTGCACCACCCACCTCTACTGAAACCCAACCTTGATTGACATAGAGAAGGGGCTGATAGCTGAGTTCCTAGTGGGTTATTTAGGAAAGAATTTACCAAGTCTCCTCTCCTACCATGCTGAAAAAATGTACTTTAGGCTAAAAATATCCAATTTTATTTACAACCGTCACTCAACAATCTGTGAGTGGGGAAAAAAAGCTACAAAGCCTCTTAAAGAACTATTCTAATGTACTTAGATGAGGTTAAAATGAATGTCTACATCTCATGTACTGGGAGGTGGGATTTTTTTTCCTGTGTGAGGATAAAATCAGAATTCATTGAAATAAGATAGCAACTGGATGAATATCTATATAAAATATTACATAAGCAATATAATTTATTTTCCTCTAACACAACTGAAATTTTATAAGTAGTATAGAATATATTTGTTAGCAGCATATTAATTAAGAAAAAAATTGCAATATATACAGCCAAACATGCTGAACTCAAACTATCTCCTTTAACAAATATATATTTCAAACTGAGATGTCATAGTAACTATGTTCCCATTGAATAAGAAAAATTAAAATGTACGGATATTTACACAGATTTTAAAAGTTAAGATTTCTATTACAAATTTGCAGATGAATCATGACTTGAAAACCATCATTATAAAACATAAAGCTCATAGTGACCTCAGGTGTTTGATGGCATCACCAGAAACAAAACATTGAATCATCATATGAAAAACATCGATGCCATACAGATGATGAACCTTCTTTAAGATATTATAAATGTGGAATAGCAAGAATTATGCTGCTCCTTTCCCCTGGACATGACACAGTGCCTTGGCTACTGCTCCCTCAATAATGCAATTTCAATAAACATATTTGATGAATTGAATTAGCTGCATTACTTTCTATTTGAGTATTTTTAAAGTACATTTTTCCCCTTAAATTTATTGGTATACACATAATGATCACATTCACCATTGGGAATTTGTACCTGTACATGATGTATCTTGGTTCCTGTTTTGTCCCATTCTCCTTCCCTCCCTTCTACCCCTGCACCCCTCCCTATTTACAAAAGCTTTGTTTCCATTTTTTCCTTTTCTTCTCATATGTTTTCTTTCCCTAATTCCCCTTCCCCTTTGAAATCAACCAATAACAAATGGCGGCAGGGCTATGGGGAAAAGGAACCCTTCTCCACTATTGGGAGTGTAGGCTGGTGCAAGCTCTGTGGAAATCAGTGTGGAGATTCCTCAAAAAACCAGAATTAGAAGTCCCACTTGACCCAGCTATTCCCCTGCTGTGTATCTTTCCCCCAAAATTAAAAGAATCATACCACAATGATATATGTGCGCCCATGTTTTTAGCAGCACAGTTTCTAATAGCTAAATCTTGGCAACAGTCCAAATGCTCATCAACTGGAGACTGGATAAAGAAGATTTTTTTATATAAAATCAAGTACTACTCAGCTATAAAGAATGATAAACTGGAGACATTTTTAGCTAGATGGATGCACATTGACTCCATGCTCTTCAGTGAAATAAATTGGACACACATGGGTAAATACTGAATTGTTTCTCTGGTGTGAGAAACTGAAAGTGTAAATGAGGACCAAAGTGTATAATAGATAATGTGAACTATAGAGTACATTTTTGAGTACCAAGATTCTTGGAAATAAAATACGAAAATCAAATAAAGCCACCCATGATCACATACTTTCCTATTAATATGTGATCTATATTCTTCTAGTCCTTTACAGATAGATAAGATTTATAGATAGGTGATAGATGACAGATGAGATAGAAGATTGACAGATGATAACTATATAGATAAATGATGGATATATATTTCCCATACCATGAATAAAATTTTTAAGCCCCTTGAATGAGGTCATGAGTTTATGACAAATTTATCTAAGATTCCTTGATAACTAACTCTTTGAGTATGTCTCTGATATTTCCCCCATAATAGTTAATACTGTTAGGAATATAGCTACCTATCCTCTAGCAATATAGGTCTATTCTTCCTGCTTTGCATCAGTGCTTTCAGTAGCATCATTACTGGAAGATTTTAGCAAGTTGAAAGAATCAATTAATTCATCCTTTTGTGATATGAGATCCCTGATGGGTAAGATGCAGAAGGTGGTGGTGAAGTGACATTAGTTCTTGCCATTTTAAAGGGAAGTTATTCACTTCTGCTTTAAAAATGAGATGAATATGAAAGACTCCCTTATTCGTCCCCACAGTTGATTTTCTAGTTAGAACAGATTTATATGAAATGCTGCTAAAATGAAATTTTTATTTAGGATTCTTACTGAAGTTAGAAATGTATTTTTCCTTTCCCTATAAATAATTTCATTCCCCAATAACTTCAAACAATGCTGTTTTTCTAATACATTAGTTTCAACATGAATAGATTTATTGGCTGAATTAAACAGCTTTCACTCTTTTTTCTAACACAAAAAACCATAAAAATCATGTTAATGATTTTTAATCATTTAATCATTTAATATTAATGAGGAGCTTTCTATCTCTTTATATAGGGTGTTTATGTTTATGAAATAAAATGACTACTTTAAAAATAATTGTTTGCCAAAACATTTATTTTTATGAAAACATCACAAAATATTTATTGAGACATTTATAGCTAACTGGATGTACCTTGAAGCTATACTCTTAAGGGAAATAAATCTGACACACATATGTAAATATCTCATTGTCTCTCTGCTGTAAGCAATTGAAAATGTAAATAGGTACCAACAGGCATAATAGGCAATGTGAAATAAGAAAAAAATCATTCAATAGGAAAGGGGAACTAGGAGAAGGGAGGGTGAAAGAAAGGAAGGAAAAAGAAAAAATGAGAAAATAAGGAAAAAATGGAAATGGGGCTTTTGTAAATAAGGAAGGGGAAGAGAGGCTGAAGAGAGGGGAGGGGAATGGGGAATAAAAGGAATCAAGATACAGCAAGTAAAGGTACAAATTCTCGGTAACAGATGTGATCATTATGTAAATGTAAAATACACCAATAAAGTTAAAAATGAAAATAAAAGGCTGTTGCAGGGTAAAAAAATATTTATTGCTGAGCAGCAAATAATTTTTCATCACTAGTGATATCTCATAAAACATCTCTATAATTTACAAAGGGAGAGAAGTTGTGAAAAACACTGAGAGTGGAATCGTATTATTTCTGTGGAAGTATATTTCTATTTATAATCATTCCTGAGGAGAAATTAAAAAGTTGTCCAATTTTGTTTTGTTTTGTTTTTTTGTTGTGGTACTATTAAACCCAGGGGCTCTCCACCCCTGAACTAAATCTCCAGATCTTTTTATTTCTCATTTTAAAGTATTAATTTTATTGGTACTCTTATGATATGCATTATGATCATATTCATCACGGGAATTTGTACCTGTGCATAATACATCTTGAGTCTTCTTTTCTTCCCCATGCCCCTCTCCTCCCTCCAACCGTTCTTACCTTCCTTGTTTACAAAAGCTTTGTTTCCATCTTTTTCCCTCTATTTTCTTTTTTTCCTTTTACCTTTCTTCCCTTCACCTGTACCCACCTTGTTTTTCATTTTGCAGCACTCTTACTGAGTTGGCCAGGCTGACCTCCAATAATCCTCTCACCTCAGCCTCCACAGTAGCTGGGATTACGCACATGTGCCACCATATTTGGCCTGGATGTAAGTTCTTCATACTGTCTCTTCATACTATTTTCTTGTTACCACACCATATTTATTCTCAAAAAAAGTGTTTTACACTGTGGATATTTATAACAGTTTATTTCTCTGTGCTTTTCCTTGGACACTCATTTGTTTCCCTCATCTATTTTCTATCAAAGCAGAATCTGTGCTCACCACGGGGTACTTACCTGGCTCCCCCACCCCCCAGTTCTCATTTTCCATTTGCTTGACTTTCACCATCCAGTAGTGCTGCTCTCAGGGTCAGCCTTTAGATGGTGGCTGCCTTGACACTTGAGCAGGTGTTCCTGGCTTCTGTGATATCCATGGCTCTCCTCACCCCATCCCAGACCCCAGCAAGCCAGGATTCCTGCAGGCAGGTATTGAATGGTGCAAGGGGCAGCTCAGGGCTGAGGGACCTTCCCCTTGTGGGGTCTATGCTATTTCTACCTATGTAAGTTAGGAACACCTTGTTTAGCCTACATGAATAACATCGTGATACTTCATACTCTATTAGATTTCCTGGAATAGAGTGAACTAAAAAAGACATACAAAAATACTTTTATAATTCAGTGATAGTTTTGGCAATTTTAACCTGATGCGAATAGTGTATGGAAGTCAAGACTAAAACGTTTGAATAGTGTGTTTTTGTAAAAATAATATAGTTTAATTCAATACTAATCAATATGGGAAAGAGTGTTTTTATCCAGTAGAAGACATTCTATACTTAAAATTAATACTCTGTTCTCACTCAACAATTTAAAACATTGATGTCACTGTCATAAAATTATCCACATTATGATAGCATTCTTCCATCTAGTAAGTAGTTGTAGTAGGAAACACATAGTGTAATATTTAGTGCTATTTTCAGTGTACTGTAAGAGTACATGACATTATTATTACTAATAAGAGTATCAGAATATCTTCTAGAACATCACACAATTAGGGCACAATTTTAAACAGTTCTACAAAACAGAAGATAATCAGTTGCTTTAAACAATCTAATCAGGCAAAATGGCACCCCAAACCTTCTTAGCATTTCCTTGTGACTCTTTCTCCCACATCTATTCCATTCATATGACAGGCAGTCCAAAAAACAGTGCACTAAGTGGTCTCCATATTTGAATCAGATGGATAGCATTGTTTGCAATGCTTTCCCCTTAACATATTTTCTGCTCTAGCCATATAATTTTAATTTTTAGAAAGTTGTAAAATTGCCCTAGTGGATTCGTGGTGTCTCACTGTGTATGCTCAATCTTGAGACCCTGGTCTGCACTGATCTCTGAATCCCTCTCATCTGTTGTAGGACTTGGAGCAGTGAAAGCTTCTGTGGGTCCCAAGCTGCCACATACTATCAGGGCAATGACCTTGTGTATGCTGAGTTGCAAGACTTAACATTGAAGATGATTACAAACTTCGTCCAACCAGAGCAGAAACAACCTATGTTAATAACATGAAAGGGGGACATTTTGATTGTGGGAACATTGGTTGATGATTTGGAAGTTAGAAAAAAATGACAGCTCTTGTGTAACTAGGGACATTAACTTTTCAAAGAAAAGACAACAAATACAATTCTGAGAGGACTCAGCTATGAGAAAACACTTCCTGTGGTGTCTGCAGCTCTGTGCTGCCTCTGACCATGACAGAGGACCATCAACAGCCAGCCAAGAACTTCCAGCAGCCTCCAGGAGGTGGTAAGGCTTGTCATATTGGTTTGATGTCCAGTTTCATATCATAACTGGTAAAGGACCTTAGTTGGGCACAACTTCCCTGTCTCTCAAACTGGTTCTTGTTTCAAACCATTTTTTGCCCTACCCCAGGATGGAGAACAGATTAGTGTTTATAACCAGCATAATCCAAATGTGAAGACTCTACACTGACCTCTCTACTTGCTCCTGAAACTTTCTATGGAGCATTTAGATCAGTTCTTGCCTTTAAATGTTGTTTGCATTATGAAGCACCATTTTGGGAAGGTTGCTGGAGGCCAAGAAATCTCATTTCTAACCACGGTGATTTCAAGGAGCACCTGCAACTGCTGATGAATCATCATCCCTCTCTGGGCTTCAGTTTTGTTGTCAACTGTAATATGACCATATCACATTTGAACTAGCTCATCTCTAGATCCTTTTAAACATGAAAAAGGAAAATTCATGCATCTGGAATTCAGCAGACTATGTCTCAAAATATAAGACATAGATTTCTGCTACCTCATGCTTTCACATCTTCATGGTGGCTTGGGGTGATCATGGAAAACATCTAACACTCTGCTGATCTTTCACATAAGAACAACATCTGGAGCTGTGGATCCAGCGTACTTTGTGGGAAATGTGGGGTTGAAGGACACAACTTTGCTCCCAGTCTAGATTTTCTGTGTAACTAATGGCAATATTTATCCCCCTCTCAGTTTGTTTCACTTGTAGGTAATAACAACCTCTGCCTTAGAGTTGTAAGAAAATTAGAAGTAGTCCCAGCACCCAGAAGGAAGCTCACCCACTGCCATTCCATGCTCCTAGGCCAGAGAAGCTGAGCCAGTCCCAGCACCTGGAAGGAAGCTCCCGCACCACCATTCCATGCTCCTAGGGCACAGAAGGGCGTGGGCGCCAGAAGCAACCTCCCCTCCCATGGAAATGAGAAGACACATAAAGAAGCCTCAAAAATAGATTTCCTGATCACCTACAACAACACCAAAGGGAAACGGGTTGGAACACTCATACTCAAACACCTGGACTCTCTGAACTGGCAATAAAAGAGGATCTGGGAAAAATGAAATCAGAAATAATTATTCAGATAACAGCTAAGATTGTGCTCAGACTGCAAGACATGATTAATAAATCTAGAGAGGACACTGATAAAAAATACAGAGGATCTGAGGAACATGATGGAATCCCCACATAGGAAACAAATGGAATCCATAAAACAGATACAAACAGATTTCCTGAAGATTCAAAACTCCATCAAAAGTCTGCTCAGCAGAATGAACCAATGTGAGGAGAGAATTTCACATATAGAAGATAAGATTGCAGTTAGTGACCAGGAAAAGAAAAATTGCTTTAAAATTGTAAGGGAACAAGAGAAATCAATCCAGCAGCTGCTACATGATGCAAAGAAGAATAACATAAGACTGACTGGAGTCAATGAAGAAACAGGAGAGAATGCAGATGACATAAAAAAACTGTTCACAGAAGTGATGGCAGAAAACTTCCCAAGCAGGGGAAA
>NW_004624806.1:3015266-3025759 GCF_000247695.1 Heterocephalus glaber
CTCTGTTTTCATGGTCCTTAACTGCAATCCTACCTTCTATATCTGATATTCTATCTTCTGATTCCCTTAATCTGCTGTGCATGCTTTCAATGGAGTTTTTAATCTCCTGAATATCTGTTTGAATCTGTTTCATGGATTCCATTTATTTCTTATGTTGGGCATTCGTGGATTCCAGCATGTTTCTGAGCTCATCTATTTTTTTTTTTTTTAACAGCTTCTGTTCTAGAGCCTCTAATCATGTCTTTCACTCTGCTCACCATCTCTGTAGTTATCTGGGGGATTATTTCTGCTTTGAATTTTTCTACAGCCTCATTCATCTCTTTTGTTACTTCCTGTGCTACCAGTTCAGGGTGTCCAGGTGGTTGCTTATCAGACTTTTCCACCACATTTCCCCCAGAATTTGCCTTTTATGGGGTAGAAGTCTGAGTTTGCACCTTACCTAAATGTCTTCTCATTTTTGTTTTTGGTACTGTCCTTGGTTTAGTTCCTGGGCTGATACTTTGAAGTTGTTTATTTTAAGTATCTTTGTTAATGTATTTAGAGCACTTACGGAATGGTTGCTTTTCAGAGGTGTCTTCCAGGTATAGCTGGTCTTTAGGTTTTGAGTCTCTAATGACTCTGAGGCTGTCTCATTTTCATTATACCAGCAAGGAAAACTGATTAGATCAATCACAACACCTTAGCCCAAGTGATACAATCAGCAACACAATAGCATGAAGTACCTCTTAGGAAATGACAATTTGTGGTAGTTATCAATCTTTGACCTTTAACTGTGTGAATTAAATAAAAATCGAGGACCAATCCCATATATGTTTATAGTGGATAAACTCTTCAATATAGCAACTTTACCTTTCAGGGTGGGGAGTTAGAAGGAGTTGGGAAGGGAGCAATAGGTAAGAAGAAGGATAGGGAAAGGTTAGCAGTGAGGCCAGAGGGCACAGGAAAGAGAAGTAATGACAAATAAAGAAGAAATACAAGTTAGGGCCAGAACAGGAACACAAAGGGGAGATGAAGAACAATGTGGGACAGCAGGGGAGTGAGGCAGAGAGAGAAAGGAAGAAAAGAGAAGAGAAAGAAAAAAGAGAAAAATAAAAATTTTTAAAGAGTGGGAAAGAAGAAAAAATAAAAAATAAGAGCAAAAATGTAGTAATTTTGAAAGTAACAAATAAAAGATATAAATGAAGGGCCTCATTCAGGGTATGTCTCTGCTGTCACAGTAGACAATGTGGGCAGCAGTGTGCAGTTATAAGTCAATGAGTCTCAGTAAACTAGACACAGACCCGTGAGATTCAGGCAGATTTCTGGCTGCAAGTCCCCAGTTGAGCTCCCTGTCCTCCTGCAGGGTTAAACTCTGCAAGGTTCTATGGCAGGTTCCAGCTGCCTTTCCCCTGAAGGTAGTCCAGGTTCCGATGGGAGGTGATGATCCCTCCAACTTAGCAAGCACAGTGGTCTGGTGTGCCTTTATTGCAGAGATTCTCTTCACTTTTCCAGTGGGCTTCAGTTTTCATCAGGGAGCCTGAGAGAGGCCCTTTCTCTGTTGTTCACTTCTGCGGCTCAGGACAATGGGTTTTATGTCCCCCTGTGCCTCTGTAGTGTGGATCCAAGTAGCTGCACAGCCAAGAGGCCAGAGGTGGGGGGGGGTGTCCTCACCGTGTCCTGGTCTCAAGTGGGTGGAGCGAGCTGGTCGCAGTCAATCCTCTACCACTCTGCCCCGCGGCCAAGTTGGTGGCTGGCTAGGCGTACCACCCGGGAGTCCTCACTGTGTCCGTGTCCTGGTTGCAAGTGGGTGGAGTGAGCTGGTCACAGTCCTCCGTTAGGATTTCTGAAATGAGCTGGCAGATTCTCCTGGAATCAGGGCAGGGAAGCTCTGGGGTGATTTCCGATTAGCTGGCATATTCACCCTAGCCCTCAGCCCCGCTTTCAAAGCTTGAGAGGGGTCTGTATGCAGAAGATCCTGCAGCCTCCAGGAAGGCCTAAGGCTCAATGGCTCCACGGACTCCAAGAAATCTTGTTAAAGGACCTTTACTTCAACTGTAAATCTTGTTAAAGGACCTTTACTTCAAAGGGCACAGTGGCGCACTCCTGTAATCCCAGCACTTGGGAGGCTGAGGTAGGAGAATCACAAGTCCATTTAGTGAGGCCCTGAGTGACTGTCATGCCATAAACCCCCATGCACAGGATTTAGCACCAGGCGCCAACCAGCCTTTGCATTTTGTCAAATATCAGATTCTTGCTTGCTAATTAACAAGAGCCTTGCCTTCTAATATAAGCTAATTTATCAAAACAGTCCCCTCATGCTTAATTTCTTATTGTGCATACGTAACACATTTTCTTTCTTTATTTGTCCATTTATGGAAATAGGGGTTGTTTCCATATCTTGACTGTTATGTATAATGCTGTTGTGTACATGGAAGTGCAAATAACTGTTTGAGGCCATGCTTTCAATTGTTTTGGATCGAAACCCAGGAATGGATTTAGTAAACTCTCTAGTATTTCTAGTTCTGATTTATTAAGGAATCGCCATACTGATTTCCATGTTAATAATGTACACTCCACCAATTTATATGTATAAGGATTTTAATTTCTCCACAGTTTCATGTATATTTATCTTTGGCTTTTTAATAACAGCCATTCTGGCCTGGGGATTTAGCTCAGTGGCACCACACCTGCCCCACAAGTGCAGGGTCATGAGTTTGATCCCCAGTACCAAAATAATAATAATAACAACAATAATAATAATAACAGTCATTCTAACAAATGTGAAGTGATATCTCATTATGATTTTTGTCTACATTTCCTAAAAATTAGCGATGTTAAACACTTTTTCAAATATATGCTTGCCATTTGTTTATCTTCTTTATAAAAATCTCTATTCAATTATATTTCCTGATTTTTAATCAGGTTATTAGATTTCTTTGTTATTGAGTTGTGGGAGTTTCTTATACAATCTGGAAATTAGCCCCTCATCAGATATGTGGTTTGTAAATATTTTCTCCCAATCAAAATATGCCAAGGATGCCAGTCAAAAGAATAAAAGAGAAATCTTTGGACCCTATTGATTATTTCTTTTACTGCAAAGAAATATTTTCATTTTCAGTAGTACAACTTGTCTATTTTGGATTTTATTTCTTTTGCTTTTGATATAATGCCCCGCCAAATTATTGCTGTAATGAAATCATGATTTTCCCCCATGTTTTCTTCTAGGGGTTTTACAATTACAGGTTTACATTTATGACTGAAATCTATCTTCCATTAATATTTTCCTTTTAATAATCAGCTTTCCCATTGCTGGGACATAATACTCAACACTTACCACTTAAAAGAGGAGAGGTTTAATTTGATTAAAGGTTAGGGGAGATTCAATCCGTGGTAAGCTGGCTCCAAGGCAGAAAGGGCATGCATGGTAGAAGGCATGGCAGAGGAAAACTGATTACTTCATGGCAACCAGAAAGAAGAGAGAATGGAGGAGCCAGGGTTGGAGATATAATCTCCAAAGGCAAACATCTCTTCCAACTAGGCCCTGCCTTCTAACAGCCTGTTGAACTATAAACTCATCAATTAATCAATCCACTGATGATCCAATTACCTTCCAAAATTCCACCTCTGAACATATTAATTTTTAGGGGATATTCCAGATCTAATTCATAAACATATGTGTGTATGGTATAAGAGAGGAATCCAATTTCATTCTGTTCCAAGTGGATACTATTTTTCTCAATACCATTCACTTGAAAGTCTGCTCTTTCACTATTGGGTATTCTTAGTAGCTTGTGGAAGATGAGCTGATCACATATATATAGGATTATTTTTGTACTCTCTTTTCTGTTCCAATGATAGATCTTTTTATGCCACTATCATACTTTTTCAATTACTATAGCCTTTTACTGTATTTTGAAATCAATGAAGGTAGTGCCTCCAGCAGTTAGAAAGACATGTTCATGGATGAGATGACTTAATATTGTTTACATGTCCATATTATTCAAAGTGATCTATAGATTCAGTGCTATCCCACCATTTTTAACAGACAGAGACAAAAACCCTAAAATTTGTATAAAAACACCGTAGCTGTTCTGACACCTGAGATACCCTCGGCTTTTCTCTCTCTCTAGTAAATTTGTATTTATTCTTTTAAACTCTTTTAATTATTTTATTAATTGTTTGACTATCCTAAAAAAATGATCTTTACTTCCTGAATTTGCATTTTGTTTAGGATTTTACTTACATACATTTTTCTCAAGAAATTCAATTCATTTTAAAATCAATTGTTCATAATCTTGTTTGAAAATAATTTTAAGTAAGGCATGAACCAAAAAGTGTTAGAATCCCAGTAGGGGAAAGCACCTATCTGTGAAATGAGAAAGCAGTCAAATGGGTAAGATGGTCTGAATCACTGATCATTTCAATTTTCCATACATTTCTTTCACCACTCACCCCCATCTTGGGGACTGAGAGCTCTCCTCTACTCCAGCAATGCTTCGGCACTGTCCTTGCCTCCTGACACTGATTCCAAAGCGTCAGCTGTAGAATTCTTGAGAGTAAAAGTCAGAACTTAATTTTTTCTTTGACCTGCAATATTTTTGGAATTTTGTCTTGAACAGCATAGGGTCTCAAAACAAGCCTATTAATTCAATTAAAAACATTTACTATTAAATAAATATCATGCAGACAATAAATTCTGTATTGATTAATTGCTATTCTGATCTCTGCAATACGTTCCATATCTAGCAGTGCCCCTGCATATTGCAGAGTCCTAGGACTACAGATTCATCTTTGGTCGCCTCTGTAGGAACTGAAAACCATAAAAAACTCAGTGGATGTTCTCAATCATGACAGTCCACCACATTGAGGATTATACTTCCTGCTTTTATCTTTGATGATGCAAAATAGCTGAGGTCTGATGTGTAAGACAACTTCCATTCACTTTCTAGAAAACTCACTTATATTTTAAGATGTTGCTATGACTCAGATTGGCTAATAAAACTAAGAAATTATTTCAGAAGAAAAGAGCATAGGGTGTTCAACTTAACGTCATCCTCACCAAGCGGAAGAAAGCCAATCCCTAAAATGTAATCACGTGTGCTTTTACTAATATTATTACATATTTGACCACTTTTGTAAATCCAAGTTAAGAGTGATATTACAGTACATCCTCAATAAGTGCAGTCGCTAAAGGTGACTTTGTAAAAGTTTCTAAATCAGAACCTTGACTCACTCTTTCACAACCAAGTGGGAAGCAAATCAGCAACTGCTAGTAGTGAAACAGAATTACTGACTTAATGGTCATAGGCATCTGACTTAACCACAAGCCTTCTCGCTTCCGGTGAATCAGTGGCATAAACAGAAAAGCCGTAGGAAAAGCTGTGGATCTTGGTTACCATAGAAACCCAGAGCTGCGAAGCACACTCACTTCAGACTCCTCAGTGGTGATGAGAGTTTGCTTTTATAGAGGTGTCTTATAACTAACAGGATAAATGAGTTATCTCTAAAGGTCTTTTTTTCTGTTACCATGGTTTTTTTTATTAATCATATTGGTACAGGTCTTTAAATACATGAAATATAAAGAAGAAATTATTGGAAAATTTCTCAGAATCTACACTGAACTTAAATTTTGAGTAACTCTGTATCTTGTAAGTACAAAGATCGTGAGCAAAGAGAATTACTGGTTTTAAGGCCTAGCAGTTGGTTTTTTGTTTTTTGTTTGTTTGTTTTCTGCAAGTAAAGAAACTTTATGATATAGTGGGAAACAAGGCAATTCAGGGTCAGAAATGCTGCAGAACTTAATTACTGTAGGGCCTCTAACAAAACATTTTTCCTCTCTGCTGTTTGACTTTATTCTTCCATAAAATGTACAAGATCTAGTCCCATTGGATGTAGAATCTGATGAAAATAAACTGAAGGCGACAACTGTAAATCAACTGGAGATTTTTTAATGTTTAAGGATGACCTTTTTACTGCTTTGCTATTACCATTTTAAGACAAGAGTGTGAAGAAGTACTGAGGTCTGAGAAGGTGAGTATCTTCTGAGGCAGAGGTTGGATAAGCAAAATGCTTCCAGCTCTCTTCACTGACAGACCATCTCAATTTAGTTAAATGATTAACATTCTGCCCTCTGAAAGGAATAGCTTCAACAAGAATAAGCACATTGCTTTTCAAAAAAATCACATAAATGGATAGAAAATCTATGGTTTTGATTTTTTTTTAAGTGAAAGGCATAGAAGTAGCCATTGGTGAAAGATACCCCCTCGGCTGGATGTTGGGCTGATTCCATCCCTGCTTCAGAGACTCCCATCAGGAAGACATAGAGGAAGGGTGCAGATTCCCATAGCCCTAAGTCAGCGCAGGTAAAAATGAGAAAGGGAAAAGGAAATACTGGAAAGATATCAGAGATGTGTAAATATGCTGAGAGGTTATTTGTTTCTCCACACTGGATTCTCACCATCATTAATTTTTTCATAGAGAAAGGCTTGCTAATATTTATGCTAATGCTGGAATAGGCAAGTGGATTGTACCTAAAAGCAGCTGCTGAACCAGGTCCACCTGTTTGTGAGACCCTAGCAGGACAGGCAGGGAGGGAGTGAGAGGGGTTGCTAGAAAGGGACATGGGGATACCTCTGGGAGCCCCATTCAGTCTAATACATAGTGACACAGGTCGCCAGGAAAATTAGTTCACTAAGGATTTCCTTTCAATACTCTACATTTTTAAAAATGAATTTTAGCATGCATTGTTGAAAATATGCTTTACAAAAAATGACTTCATTTTATATATGAATGTCTTATAACTTTTATCACTATAATATTAACCATAACCAAAATGTGTATTATTTTAAGTAACTGCCATGTACATAGCAAATCATTATAAACTTCTGTGTATCAAGGACACACAGAAAAAAACATTGCATCTCATTTAACTCTTGGTAGAAACCTTCATAGTCAGACATTATATTCACTCTTTGTAGGTGATTTTATTAAGTGATTTTACTTTTGGTGTCATTTAATCCGAAATATCTCCCCATGGGATATATCACATACTGCAAGACAAAGGTTTCAGATAGGAGAAGAATCCACAAGACATTGCTGCTGACTAGCTTTTTAGAGATGTGAGATTTTCCAGTGTGGTTTTTCCTTATTAAAGTGTTGTAATTCAAATCGTGTCATATAGAAAGAGGTAATGCATCTGCTTAGAAAACACTGTAAAATTATTTTTCTGAGCCTAACAAAAATAACAATGTCAACAGACACAAAAAAATAAGTCCAGTCAGAATTTACAAATTTTACACCAACTAAAAAGATGTTTTGAATTCAATGACATAATTGGCTCCCTGGATTGTTATTTCTATATGATGTCAACACAATTAATAGACAAAGCTCTTAAAAATAAATAATTTTGTGTCCTGTCACTTTGATGAATTAATTTATCAGGCCTACATGTGTTTCAGTAGAATTTTTAGAGGAGTCTTCTAGGTAAATAATCATTTTATTTGCAAGTAGAGATCATTTGACTTCTTCTTTTCCTATTTGAATACTTTCATTCCAGTTGCTTGCCAGATTGCTCTGGCTAAAGTTTGGAGTAGTATATTGGACAGGATAAGTGAAAGTGGGTATATCCTTGTCTCATTCTTGATTTGGGAGGAAATATTTTCAGTTTTTTTCTTTCAGTATGATGTTGACTGGGAGCTTGTCTTACACAGCTTTTATCAGTTTGAGGTAGGATTCTTCTATATCTATTTTCCTCAGGTTTTTTATTAGGAAGAAAGGTTGGATTTTGTTGAAGCTTTGTCTGTGTCTATTGAGATGATCATATATTTTTTAAATAAAAAATCAATTCTATTTCTGTACACAAATAATGAACTCCCCTTTAAATAAATCAGGAAAGCAATTCCATTCACAATAGCTTAATAAATTAACTACCTAGGAATCAACCTAACCAAGGCTGGGAAAAACTTCTATAATGAAAACCAGAGAAGGCTGTAGAAATAAATGGATGAAGACACTAGAAAAGAGAAAGACATATCTCAACTTGGATTGGAAGAACAAATCTCACTAAATGGCAGCAATATTATTAAAAATTAGTTATAGATTTAATGCAGTCCTCACTAAAATACCAACAACATTCTTTACAGAACTAGAAAATACAATCCTAAAATTTATACAAGACCAGAAGAGACCCAGAAGAGCCAAAGCAATCCTGAGCAAAGAAGAGCAAAAGGGCAGGCAACACAATTACCAGATTACAAATTATACTGCATAGCTCTAGAAAGAAATCATGGGAGTGGCACAAAAACATATATGTAGACCAATCAAACAAAACAGAAGACACAGAAACAAATCCATGCATTTGAAACCATCCGATTTTTGAAAGTGAGGCCAAAAATATAAATTGGAAAAAAGATAGCTTCTATAAAAATGGTGCTAGGAAAATTAGATTTCTACTTGCAGAAGATTGAAACTATAACCCTATCGCTGTCCCTGTAGTGCAAGCAAATTGAAATGGATCAAAGTCCTAGACATTAACAACTTTGAAAATGCTTGAAGATAACATAGAGAAATCACTTTTTTATTAATTATATTGGTACATTAAAGGTATACAATGTAAGGACATTCATCATTGGAAATTTGTCCCTTTTCATAATCCATCTTGGTTCTTATTTTTTCCCCATTCCCCTGTCTTCCCTTCAACCTCTCCATCCCTCCCTATCTACAAAGACTTGGTTTGTATTTTTTCTTTTTTCATAATACTTCCATTCCCTTCTTTCTTTTCCCCAATCTATTCCATTTCCCCTTACACTTTGCACATTTTATTCCTACTTCACATTATCTATTATACCTTTTAAATTGCTCCAGTGAAGGTGTTTGGCTTCTTGGTCTAAAATGAGGTGGCTGCGTGTGTCTGGAATTGATTCTGCATCCTCCAATCTGTTCCATTGGTCCTCAGATCTGTTTCTTTGCCAGTACCATGCTGTTTTTATCACAGTAGCTTTGTACTTTCAAGTTGGGGATTATGATATCCCCTACCATGTCTTTATTGCCTAGGATTGCTTTGGCTATTCTGGATCACTTCTTGTTCCAAATGAATTTTTGGATTGTTTTCTCCAGGTCTGTGAAGTGTGCTGCTGGGATTTTAACTGGGATTGCACTGAATCTATATACCAGTTTTGGAAGTATGGCCATTTTCACTATTTTGATTCTTCCTACCCAGTAGCAAGGGATGTTTTTCCATTTTCTGATATCCTCTTCAATCTCTTTTTTCAGAGTGCTATAGCTTTCAGAGTAGAGGTCTTTGATTTCTTTTGTTAGGTTGATTCCTAGGTATTTCAGTTTTTTGGATGCTATTGTGAAAGGAATTGATTGCCACATTTATCTCTCAGTCAATCTGTTTTTTGTGCACAGAAAAGCTATTGATTTTTGTGTGTTGACTTTGTATCCAGCTACTTTACTGAATTTGATTATTAAGTCTAGAATGCTTTTGGTGGAGTTCTTAGGGTCTTCTATATAGAGTATCATGTCATCTGCAAATAATGACAATGTGACTTCTTTGTTTCCAATTTTTATATCATTTATTTCTTTCTCTTGTTTTAATTGCTGTGGCTAATGTTGCCAAAACTATATTTAACAGGAGTGGTGATAGTGGACATCCTTGTCTTGTTCCTGATTTTAGTGTGGAGGATTTCACTTTTTAACCATTTAGTATGATATTGGTTGTTGCTTTTTCATAGATGGCGTTTACCAGATTGAGGTAGAGACTGTCTATTCCAATTCCAAATGCATGTTGGATTTTGTCAAATGCTTTTTCTGCATCAATTGAAATGACCATATGTTTTGTCCTTGGTTCTATTAATATAGTGTATTACATTTATGGATTTGTATATGTTGAACCATCCCTGCATCCCTGAAATAAATCCCACTTGGTCAGGGAGTGTGATCATCTAAATGATCTTCTGCCACTATCTTATTGAGGATTTTTGCATCTATTTTCATTAGTGAGATTGGCCTATAGTGGGTGATGCTTGCTTCCCGGAATGAATTTGGGAGTATTGCTTCCCTTTCAATTTCACTGAAGAGTTTAAACAGTAGTGGCAGTAGTTCCTCTCTAAATGTCTTGTAGAATTCAGCAGTGAAGACATCAGGACCTGGGCTGTTCTTAGTTGGTGAGTTTTTAATTACATTTTCAATTTCATTGATTGATATTGGGTTGCTTAGAATTTTTAGGTTATCTTCATTCTACTTTGGTAATTCACACATATCTAGGAATCTGTCCATCTCTTCTGCATTTTTCACCTCACTGTGTATAGGTTCTCAAGTAGGTATTGATGATCCTCTGGATTTCTGCTGGGTCCATTGTAATTTCATCTTTTTCATTACTAATTGCATGTATTAGGCCTGTTTTCCTTTTTTTGATAAAGTTGGCTAAGGGTTTGTCAATTTTGTTTATTTTTTTTGAAGAACCAACTCTTGGCTTCATTGATTTTTTTGTATCATTCTCTTAGTCTCCATTG
>NW_004624806.1:3043263-3070934 GCF_000247695.1 Heterocephalus glaber
TACTCTGAAAATTTTTGTTATAATTTAACATTATTTTTTGAAAACTATCTACATGAACACTTGAATCTTGTAAACATTTTATTTATGCAGATATTTTGAAGCATGATTAAAGGTTCTGAGTAAATTTTAAAAGAGTAAAACAAAAGAGATTCAAGATATGAATAATAAATACAGCAATGAATAGTAAATATTTAAATAGAAAAATGTCAAGATGTTCTGCTTCAGAGTGCAATGTAAAATATCACTGCATCTGATGGCATTGTGAAAACAAATGTTGAATTTTCAAATTGCAAAATATTATGCTTGCTCCTCAGATTTTTTTCCTCTTTTAGAAAATTCTTGCATTTTGCCTTAATCCCAATACACTATGAGAATGGAGGAAGGAAATGCCACAATATAAACCAGTTTTGTCCCACACAGATTTTCATGAAATAATACAAAGCAAAGGCAAGAATTTCTGTTGCCCTTTACTGGACCTTTACCAGAATTCTCTCAATTCTAACAGAGATCTGTAGGAAAATAAACACAATTTCATGTGCCACATGGTTTAAAACACCACTCTAGAAATGTCTGGTTCCATTTAACTTGAAATCTTCTCAGGACCCTGAACAATTCAGCTAAATTTGCTCCTCCCAGTAATCACCCCTTCTAGGAAGGCTGCTCTTACTCTCCTGGTGCTTGGTACTCACCTGTGTTATTCGATACCTGACATTCCATTGTGCTTCCCATTTGCATAGATGCAAAACTCTCCATGCTCCCATATATGCAGACTATAGGGGTTTTTTCCCACTGAAATTGCCTTGATGTCAGGTTCCTGTGAGTCTAAGAAGTGAAAACCACACACACCCAAGACAAAACTGCACTGTGGTCAAAGATCTCAACTGAGCAGATCAGAAAGAATGAAGGAAGAGACAAATTAAAGGAAAAAGTAGAGTAGAAGAAAAAAGTTTCAAATTATTTATTACAACCTGAAACCATATAAAAAAAAGTAACACACATACACGTGCGCGCGCGCGCACACACACACACACACACACACTAAATTAGCTCTGGACCTGTGAATCTAGAATGATATCTTAGTTCAATTCTTCCTCCAAAAAGTGAAAAAGAAAAATCCATCTCAGGTAATAACAAGAAAAATAAATTTTCAATTGAAAAACATAAGAAATGCTAGCTCAGCCAGCTACTCAGCAGTTAGTATCACAAGCAGTAAGTGACATCAAGAGTGTGTGCCTGTGATGTGATAAGTGTTTAAAGTGTTCAAACTGACAGACACCTGGGAATTAACTGCATTGTCCTATCTGTATACATTTGAAATCATCTGTTATATAAAAATTTAAAGTAATAAATGAAAGTCAAATAGATAAGCACAATGTGCTTAGAGCAGATATCAACACATGCCTGCATTATTTGTCATAAAAATAAAGCATTCTTGAAAATTCAACAAATTTAAGCTGCATTTGAAAAAATTGAAACTAATAAAAACTAATTTAATAGGTCTGTATTGCCAATGGGAGTTTAAAGTAAGATAAAGGACAATTAATAGACAATCAATGGGAGATATTAATAGCATTTTCATGAACAGCCAGAATAAAGAAAACTATACAAGGTTATAAAACACTCAATAGACTTAAGGGTAATTAAAGTATAATATTTGTATGTTCAACTTCCCAAGTAGTCAGAGAAAATTAAATTAAATTTGAAAAGTTGGCAGCATTCACTGTCACATAGCAAGTGTAGGCTGGCTATGGAAAAATGGGATCTCTCACCTACTCCTAGTGACAGTTAAGTTTGTTAGCAGTTTGAAGACTTTGTAAAATTAACAATGGCTCTCTTTCCTATGTCTGGATATATATCCTTCAAGGTATTTTGAAACAAACATCCTCAAAAGAGAAAGATGTACAGAAATACTTAATGTAGCAGTAGATTAAAAAAAACTAGTAAGAACCTAATTGTTGAGTTACTAAGAAAAGAGAAAATCAGACATGATAGAATGAAATGGTAAATGTACTTCATACTCTACTATCTGTAGAAAATTCAGAAACACAACTTTGAATGAATCAGGCAATTGCAGTGCTACCATTTATGTAAAACTACACCAAACCACAGCATTTGTTGTTTACAGCTTTAGTTAGTAAAAGGCTAAAAATGAGCAGGAAGGCTACAGTTACTATTATACTACACATTGAAATTTCTTAAGGGAATAGATTTTAGTTTTCCTTATACTTCCACAAAAAAGAGATAACTGTGTAAGGGATGATATATTAATTTCTCTGTAGTGATCATTTCAATGTATGTAGGTATAACAAAACATCCTGTTGTTTACTGTTAATACCTATACTATAAATATTTTTTTAAAAACTGGACATATGAATGGGAAGGTTAATCACTAAGCAGAAGAGCCACTGGTTAGGAACAAAGGAGGGGATCAGAGCTGGGAACAGTGCCATGTCTGAAATATTTCAGTTGCAACAGGCAGATGCAATAACAGCATTTGAGCATTTGAGTGGTGGGCATGTGAGAACATGTTGCCTGCTCTTCATACATTAGACAAAGGTCTAATACGTTTTGTAAAAGAAATTAGCTTCTCCAGGGCTACTTCTTTCTTTCTATTTCATTGTTAGTGGCACCTTCCTTTCAACACACAGAAATGAAAGAAGCCTTCTAGTATGATGTTTATTTCTTCCATTTTTCCCTAGCATCCAAATAGTTATCAAATCTAGCTAATTCTTGGCAAAGTTCCTTGCATCCAACATGTTTTTCCATTTCTCCTGCTCCCTGTAACCATTAGTTAACCCCACATCTCACCATGTAGACACGTAGTACTGGCTGCAAAGGCACTGGACTAGGTCCAAGGGTAGGGAAGGCCAAGGTAGGCCAAATGTGGAGAACAGTTATGGGACCAGAGGTCAGGACTGGGGCTGTCACTGGGATTCATTCATGTGCAGTAAATTATTTTATTATTAGGAACAAGGTAGACGCCTAATTGCTAGAATGGAAATGGCACCAGTTTGCTCTTGAAACAAGCAACAAAAGAGAACATTTAGTGGGTATAGTTCATGTTTTGGATACTATTTGTTGTGGTCATTCACTCAGCCCTTTCAGAAGATTATCATTTGAAGAGACTCAGAGTGCTTAAATAATTAGTCTCATATTTAAAAATTCTACTAACAGAACTGATCTTTGAGCCAGCATGTCTGACATCAAAGCCCCATGTCTTGTTTTTCTGCCTCTTACTGCCACTAAATTCTGTTCATTCACCCTGCTGAAGATCCAACCTAGAAACAGGGGAAGGGACAGTTAAAAAAGTGAATTAAATACACTCTGATTCTGTTCAACCAATCATGTCTATCCCAGATTTTTCAGTGGATTTCCAATTACCTTACTGATTCTAATCTCTCCCTTCTCATTAATGGTGGGCAGTCATACAAATTTTCTAAAGAAGGTTGCTATGCAATACAATACCACACTTTCCCATGACAAATAAAACAAATTCTAATATCCTTAAGCTTCCTTTCCAAAAGGCATCCAGGAAAGCATCTCTCTTCCAAATTCTATCCCTCCTTGAAGTCTACCTCAGCTCCCCACACCCAAGCATGTCCTTTCCATCATCCTGCCCACCATGTTCCTGCTCCAAGGTGTCACTTGTGTCTGTTCTCTCTTCACTGAAAATATAAGACCCTTAAACCAGTGTTGTGTCATGAAATGCTAATGATGAAGGAATAGCCTACCACATTTTACCACAAACCTTACAAATCCACATGCTTCTCAAGTTGTCAGTTCTGTAGATATATACAAAGGACAGTACTGCATATTTTTCCTAGAGCCTAACACCCATTTTTTCAGTGTGATTTTTAAATACTAAAGTTTAAAATAAAATTTTAGGGAATTTATGGGCAGAAATTTGATCCACAGAACAAATAATATTGATTTTTCTTTTTTATTTGCTTGTTTAATGTAAAGTATGAATTCTGGTTTCAAATTTGTCTTTTCTGAAATCAGGATAATAAAGCAGAAAACTTGTGTTCCAGTAGCTTGAGGGGAATCATTTGCAACAAAAAGAAAACAAAACACCTTATAAAGTTGACTGATATGTAAAATAAATCTGTATGTTTCTGTTTCAAAGTTAGTAACACAAAATACTCACTCCAACTTATATATAGATGAGCTACTTAATAATTGCTTATTTTAACCCCTTTGTTTCAATGATGATAGATCACAGGAAGGATGCAAAGTGATATAAAAATGTTTATTTTACTCATTGATCAATCATTTAAATGAGTATTACATATAAAAACTCACAATCATTTCAGAGACATTAGTCATTTCATGTTGTATATATATATATATATATACGTGTCTTCATTTAATTCTGCATAACAGATGCTAGGACTGTTTAAATAAATGAACCCATGGAAGAAAAAGCTCCCTGCAGTCTTCTAGATGAAAGAACACTAAGTCAGCACAGCATCTAGGGTAATGCAGCATCTCTGACTGGATTCTAGGTCCAAAGTGGGAGAGATTCACACACTCACATCACATGCCACCCACATGACCATGCATGCTTGTCACAGGTGAGCGTTACTGGACAGTGGAGGAAACAGGACTGACATGAGAATCAATGTTACATTTCACTAGGGTGAGGACTGCACTGCAGCCCAGTGGGAGCATTGGCTGTTTTTAGGAGATTCATGTTGAAGCATTTACAGATGGGACTTAAGATATCTGCAATAACTATTATAGGAAAAACAAAGTGAAAATGTGTGTCTGTTGAGAGAGAGAGAGAGAAAGAGAGAGATAGAGAGAGAAATAATGTGGCAAAGTAAGCACAAGTGACCCTCCCGTTTAGAGCACACAAATGTCCATTGTTTGTGCACCTTTCCTAGAGTTTTATTTCTAAAATGAAAATACAAAACAAACTTTTTACTTACATCATTAAAAAAGATTATGTTCTACCTTTTTTAATATTTAAAAGTGGTTCTTAAGAAATCCACAAATAACATTTTATCCATAATGACAAATGAAGTATTTTAGTTAACTACTTCCTGAAGTAACATCAAGCGTGTTTCATATATATATTCGGTTAATTATGTTTCACATATTTAATGGCATATAAAAAATTCTACTTATTTCAAGGACATGTACTCAGTCATTTTTGTTTTCATCATTGAATAATTTTTAAATATTAAGTCTGACAAGCTGTGATTTATCTGAAGGTAACTTCCAATATACAAAAATACAAACAAAATTTGCATTAAGTTTGGTTGTTTATGTGCAACATTCACATACATGTAATTAAATCTGTTAATGTAATGGTGGCTACTGACTCAAAAACAACCAAGTAACTTAAAATTGAAATATTTTCTGAAGTAATTTCTAAGTTGTAAATTATAAGATGTTTGAAAAATTGAACAATCTTCTCTAAAGAGGGACAGTTTTGTAACTTACAATTCGATTAAAGTTTTTCTTGCCTCAAAAATAATACCAGCCTCTTGTTTAAGGCTGAGTCTACTCTTTTTGTTGTTATTTTTGGTGGTACTGGAGATTGAACCCCGGGCCTTCCAACTGAGCCTTATCCCTGCCTTTTTATATATATATATATATTTTTTGAGACAGAGACTTGCTAAGTTGCCCAAGCTGGGCTGAAACTTGCAAACTTTCTGCCTCAGCTTTCCAGAGTATTGGCATTACTGGTGTGCACCACCACACCTGGCTCTGTGCCTGCTTTTGATGCTGGGATACATGAAGTGAAGTTCCAGAGTGGCTTGACTGAACCCTGTGCTGTAACATGGAACACCACACAGAGCAGATATCAGCAATGGACAGGAGCTGGCCAAACACCTATTTTATAAATAAATAGGTTATTTTATAAATAACCACCTATTTTATAAATAAAGTTCATAGGAAAGCAGTCTTGCTGCTTGTTGATACATGGTCTCTGGCTGCTTTTATGCTTGAAAGGCAGGGGTAAGTAGTGCTACAGATAACAAATGCCCCACAAACACTAAAGCATGCACAATTTGGCCCTTTATTAAAATGCTTGCAAGCCCTGAAGTACAGTGTGGGATGGCTAAGGGAGTTTTCGCAGCACTAGGGGACTGTTTCCTTGAGCAAACTTGAGAAAGGTGAATCAAAGCAAAGAATACAAAACTACTCTGTTCTCTTGATTCCCTCCCTATTTGGGAGACATCTAGGGAGGAGAGCGGAGGGGAAGATAAGGGGATAAAAAAGAATTAAGATATGTTATGTACCAGCTTCACACAAGGAATGTGAACATAATGCACTACACACATGTACTAATAAAGTAATAAAAAAAAGAAACTACTCTGTTCCACAGATCAATAATCAACTACGGCCACCATTCTAGCACAGTTTGGTTATTTGACCTGAAATCACTCTTTAAAAGCATCTCTACCTTTCACTTCTTTCCTCTTCCCTATGCCTCCCACTTCCCCTTCCCCTTTGGACCTTTTCTTCCTATTTCATCATTTTGATCCTTATTTACACTTTCAGTTTCTCACACCAGAGAAACTATTCAATATTCAAACTATGCACATGTGTGAAAAGAAAAAAATGGAAACAAATAAATAATCTTTGTAAATGTGGAGGGGAGGAGGGGTTGAAGGGAGGGCAGGGGAATGGGAAAAAAATAAGAATCAAGATATATCATGTAAAGGTACAAGTTCCCACTGATGAATGTCATCATATTGTGTATCTAAAATGTACCAATAAACTTAATTAAAAAAGAAATAATATGGAAAAAAAGCATCTCTATGTGCCTTCTTGCTGGCATCTAGTGCTTCTTCAAGATTTAGTTGGATAAATATATATTCTTTAATGAGCAAAACAAAATAACAAGTCCCAAAGAGAAAATGCTATGGGTTTGGAAGGATATTAAAACAGAACAGTCTGTACCACATTCACTCCTCCACCTGGTCTCCACCAGAAGCAGGTATTTGAGAAGCCAGGGTCACCATCTTGTCAGGACATCCATCTTCCTGAATGGACTCAGCAGCCCTGAGGGTGCTCCAGCTGCTATTTCAACCACAACCCTACTAGTCAACAAGGTGTTCTTCTTACATGCCTGATTTGAATTTGCATTGCACAAGGAGTCTTACCGCAGCCCACTAATGGCACTGAAATAATGAACTGAAATAACCTATCACCATTTATACAGCAACCTCAGGAAAGGTCCTTATCAAAATCTCCATCACTACATTTTCCATGTAAGCAAAGCTGAGGTGACCAACAGAGCCAAAAAGGAACGTGCTTACTAACAAGAACTTCATCAAAACCTCAATAATCAGGCAGCTAAGTTTTAGCTGTGTGACCTACTTTGTGCAGAACACAAACCCTGCATTTTCAGTAGGCAATGCAGAGCAGCTAGTACACACTTGTGTATGCCACAGCTCGGACACTCCCTGAAGATAAACATAGATCTAATAGGAGCAGCTGCGAGGTTACCCGTGCCTCACATAGAACAGCTCATAATCGCCTGGGATGAAGCATGAGCTCATTTGACGTGTCCCCCAACATAGTGAATAATGCAAGAAAGAACTGAATTCAATCCAAAAGTTCATAAGGCAAGAGTCCTTGATATATTGGAGAATATTTTAGTGTATTTACTAATGATCCTTAACTTGAAGATAATCATCATAAATAATAATTTAAGTGCAAGAAGAATCAAGTTGATATGTGATGCAACAGACTGGGTTAATTTCAAGAATACACCCTCCTGTATGCTACAAAGTGATGGTCTCAAATAGTCTCCTAAGTCCTTCCTAATACTCTCACATGTCAGACAAGTAATGGGCCATGTATAATATCTGTTGGATAAAGAAATGTACTAAAAATTCAAGATTTTGTAAAAACTAAAATGTCATGAATTTGTTATATATATATATATGTAAATTTCAATGTGCTAAGAATTTAGTAGAATTATCACATATATTCTTTGGTTACATATGCAGAATGGTAAATGTACAAATTTTTTTTTTTTTTGGTATTTTTCTTGGTAGCAGGGAGCGAACTTGGGTCCTTGAGCTTGCACACCAGGTGACGAAACCACTGAGCTAAATCCTCGGCCCAATGTACAAGATTAAGTGACTTCTTAATTCTGTGTTTTTACATTACTCAGGGGGTAAAAAAATTTCCTGGTATTATTTTGACCAGTATTATGCAGACAAACAGAGGCAGATATTTTTTGCAAGAATTATCATTACAGCTTTAGTCATAAATGTTCAAAATTAACCCAAAAATCTTTTTAGTCTTATATTCATTGGTACAAGCATGAAGGAATAATCTATTTATACAAGAGAGAAGAATCTCAAAAACATATTGAAGAAAAGGCATCAGGCGCATCCAAGTTCATACTGTCTTATTGCATTTATATGTATGTCAATTATATGGAAAACATCCATGGGAATAGAAATTGGAATCTAGTCGCCTTTAAAAGATGCTTTTAGGTGGAAATAAAACTGTTAAAAATAATGGAAATTTTTAAAATCCCGTCTAAAAAGTTTTTTAATTGACAAAATTATGTTTTCAGTATGTGAACCATATATACAATGTGCAATGGTTTAAATTTAGCTTATTGACAAATGCAGCCCTTCACACAGTTATCATTTTTGGAGTGTTAACACTTGACATTAAATTCTTACTATTTTTCAGGAATACATTGTCCTCATTAACTACGGTCACCTGCTGTACAATAGATCTCTTGTTACTCCTACGTAACTGTAATTATGTATCTTTTGACCAACACCTCCCCCAATCCACCAATCACCTCTGGTATCCACTATTCTACTCTATTTCTAAGGAAATCAACTTTTTTTGGTGCCACATGTAAATGAGATCACATTGCTACAATAGTGACAATCTAAAACAATTATTTGAGGCAAATGGAATAATAAGAAAAAAAGCAATGTGCAGATTGTAGCTGTTCAAATTATCTCCCTTAAGCTTTCCACAAAGTAGAGAGAATGGACAGTTGGTGGACACACAGTACAAGCTCATGCCTTCTTGTGATGGAGGCCATATTCCCGCTTTATTAACAATGTTAAACTAATTGAAGCACATGGGAGATGGAGCTGAATTAGGAAAATAACAAGTTTATTTTCTATCATATTGACTTTGATATCCTTCCTAGATATGAAAACAGGAGGGCTCAGGAAGCATTTGCATATTTTCATGCAGTTCTCCACAGAACTGTGGAAGCTAAAGACAGGGGCTGAGGTTAGTCATCAAGCAGGTGGTAACTAGAATCACAAAATTACAGTAGACCAACCCGAGTCTCTCACTTCTGTCTGCCTTATCTTCTCAGGACTTGAGGAAAATGTTCTCAAGATAAACATACTGATGGTCAGAGTTAGGTAGACAATAGTAATCAAGATTTGTCCACTTCACAAGTTCTGATACAACACTGAGAGGTTAGCCTAGTGCTAGGATTGCAACTTCAATAATATTGTATGATTCATTTCGACTATGTTCATTCAAATACAGAAAAAAAAATCAATCCAACAAACTATGTTCTGGATATGGTCTTGCCTGTGTTCCACATTGGTCAATATTTATAAAAGTTTATAGAAAACAAAAATGCTAACTTTTTACTTCTTCTTTTGTCTGTGCCACCTACAATGATCAGTTAGTTATTTCTTCTCTCCCTAGGTGGCTGTTTAGGTAATAATAATAATGACTCCTGACACACCCTGAGGAGTGGCCAACTTGCAGAATTCCTCAATGGCATTTTCTCATTTAAGGTCATCCTCTTGCAAAGCTTTCTAAAGTCAAAATTCTCTTCAGAGTTCTCACCAGCACCTTGAAAGCACTGAACTAAACAACAATGGATGGAAGACAAAAGAGATAATGGGTACTCCCTCAAGCAAAGGAGTGTGGAAGAGGTAAGTGGGTAAAAGGGGTGTGAAAATGAAAGATAAGAGGTCCTTACTGCAAAGTCGTCATGTTGGCTATTATTCAGTTCAAATTTTGCCCCCAAATTCAAATCCACTCCTCTCTAATCAATGCTACCATTACTGGGCATTTGGAGAATAGCCAAACTATAAAACTATAAATCCATTTAGCTGAAAAAAGCTTTTGAATAATGTTTTGAATGTTCTCAGTTTATTTATTACTTTTTTAATAGACACATTCATTCAATAACTATTCCACAGTATTATGGAAGGCAAGAACTAATGTTTTGAATGACTTTATTTTCTCATGTGTCTTTCTTAGCATTCTTTTCTGCTTTCAAAAATTACTGTTTCTATGTAAACAATAATGGTGCCGTGAAGCCCTGAGTGCAGTGCCTAAGAAAAAAAGTGATTGATCGGAAAAAATGTCTTCTAGTTTTATGGTATTTTCTTTTAAAAGTATCTATAAGTATTACCCATTATTATATCAAGAAATTAAAAAATATAAAATCCAACGGAAGATTCTTCCTTAAATCAGGCTCACATTTCTCATAGGCCTTACACAAAAATTTTGATCCTTATCTCATTTCTCTGTTCAATCAACAAATATTTATTAAATATTTGGCAAAGAGAATTTATCATAATGCATTTATCTTCTGTTAGACACAATGAGACTTTTGACATTTAATATTCTATATTAAATGTGAGACTTATGATACATTGTTATTAAGGAGTCAGAATGATAGAAATATCTTTTAAATTTTTCTTCTGAACTTTACAATTCAGAAGGATTATTAAAAAAGCTTAATTACCAGAAAAATGAAAGAAATTACTATAGTAAAGCTATTGCTTAGTTTTATCAATCATAACACCTCATTATTCTTTTTTTTTTGCTTTTTTTTTTGGTACTGGGGATCAAAACCTCATTATTCTTATTAGTTAATTATTTCAAAGCTGAAATTAAGCAATCCTAAAATAGCAAAAGAAAGGAGGGCATTCATTCTGAAATGCTCAGTGTAGTCTCATTGACAACCTTGTAGGAGGAATGAGGCAGTAGACATGTTTCACTTTCAAAGGACTGTTACCCCTAAAGTGGCATTATATAACTAACCTTCACATAATGTTTTAGTCAGACAAGAAATGGTCTATTTGATTGCTTAACTTTTTGGCTTTGTTTGTTTTGTTTTTATCATTTAAATAATTTGTACTTATTTTAATAAAAAGCTAAAATCCAGAACAAATGAAAGACACCCATTTTTATAATGAGCTTTCATGAATAAAATACTTACAAAATTTAATTGATTGTCAAAAGATACATTCTTTGGCATTGACTAATTATTCACTAAGCAGGAGCCTGACATTTAATTTCCAAAGAAAGTTCAATGGACTAGAGGAAGTAGCTTAAACAAATGCTTAAATATTAATCTGCTTGTTAAATAAGGTATACATAAAATATAAGAACTGACTATAATGTAGCACAATTGAACTGTATAGACGAATATGTAGGTTGCAAAGTTCAGGCTACTGGTTCCAAAAGCATACAGACTTCAGGGGATGAATCAGTTCTCTTCCCTGAACAGATCCCAGAAACATCTGGAATGCTAATAACTCATAACTTCAAAGTGAATAGGCAGGCTGTACACACACCCCCAGATATATCCACACAGATGGAAGTGTCTAGAGCATTTCTGGGTGGACCAGAGTCTCCACAACCACTTTTTCCAGCTTCAATGGCCCTGAGTTCCTTTGAGCAAGAAATTTCTGGATGCCTCAAAGCCTAGCCCTGAACCCTCAACTTTCATGGATTATTTTCTCCTGAACAGGCCAGAACTCACCCTGGATCTTCCAAAACTAACCCTACTTCGTGAAATATGAATCATAAAAACCTGAGCACTTCTCACTGTGCTCTTATCACCCTAATCACCCTGTCTTCCCATCGCCAACTCACAAGCTTCTTGTCACTGTTTTCGGTGCTCACTGCTTTTACACTTGCTGGATTGAATGGCATTAATAATGTTAAGCACAATCCCCATCTGGAAAGACACCATAGATTAATGAGCATGTGGATTGACCCAAACAGGCAATTTCACACTGAATCTGTAAACCTGCTATTATCAAAGTTGGTTGACTCTTCAGCCTTAAGCCCACATGTTGCTTTTTAATCTAATCATGCGAATGCATACAGCATTGATCCTCTGGTCCCTGCCTCTGTGATTTTGCTCAAACAATTCCCTCTCTCCGGAATATCAGTCATCTTTCTTCATCCACTTGGCTGACTCTATTCACCTTTTAAATTCACCTCATCTTACTAGATTGTGATTGCCAGCTCTGACTTTTGTAATGAGCTTCACACATGAATATGCAGAGCACACCAAACCACCCCACTAGAATCCCCAGGACTATGCATTCTGTCTCTTTGCTCCACTTTCCTGAGCCAGAGGCACTGTGGTTTTTCTCCTTCTCCACCCATTTGTTGCCTTACTAATGCGAGAGTTCATCCCAGATTCTTCCCTGGCCCATAAATTGAGTCCAGCTTTCCTGGGACTCTCTCTTTAGAACTAGCCCATTTTGCTTTTGTCTTGCTGCAAGTCACCCTTACCTCGCTCTTCTATCACTATAATTCACTCTCTGCTTCTGCTCCTTCCCTCCTAGATGCCAGCATTCTTTCAAGAGTTCTGATTGGATTCAACCTCTCCTTCCACCTTCCCTCTTGCTTACAATACAATTTTCTTTGTATTACAACTTTTATAGAAAATTGTTTTTTTCAAAGATGGCTGCATGCTTCCAGAATGATGGCTATAGTACTCTGTTTTTCAATTGCAACTGCAGTAGTACTGCATTTCCCAGGATGAATGCAATCATTTTTGTGGTCTCACTGACTTCTCTGGCATCTGCTTCTTTCTCATAGAATTAGAAGTTATATTCCTCCCCTTCCGGCTACCTCCATAGCAAGACAGAGTGCAGCTGAAGGACACTGCATTGTGGCCTGGGTTAGATTAGAAGACTGTGTCTTCTTCTGGCCTAACACTTGGGACACTTGCCCTTAGAACCCAGCTGTCATGCTTTGAGGAAGCGCAGGCCCATTGAGAAGTCATGGGAAGGTCACAAAGGAGTATCATGATCAACCACCAGAATTGAGTGAACCATTCTACAGCTGACTGTAAGCCTTTGGGGTCCGGTCAGCCCCAGACTATGTAGTTCTCAGCTGGGTGCCCAGGTCCAAGTGGCAGAGATTCCATCCCTGCTCTGTTCTACTCATGCTTCCCTTTCTGCATGACTTTTGGAACAGCTTTTGGAAAGGTGAATGTTGGGAGATGTTACTGCTCATCCTAAAACCATTGGGTGACTTTTCAAATTATGGGTCCCTATTAAAATAAGGACCGGAGTCCTCACATAGCCAGAGTCCTATCAGCCAACCACACCAAACTTCTTCCTCCTGCTGAGTGCACCAGCACATGCCTCATGCTCCTTCAAACTGTTCATCTGGACAGAGTCTTCCCCCTGCCTGGATGCTTCCCTCCTTCTTCCTCCGAAGTAGCCTCTAAATAGAGCCTAGACATAAAGCTATGTGAATTCTCTCAGTATCTCATTGAGCTTGGACATACGCCCAGCTCCATGCCTCACGTCTGTACCGTCATCTTTGTGACCCATCCCACTGGGCTGTAACTGGTAGTTGGTCTGCCTGTCAACTGCCTCATCCCCAGCAAATGGCATCTATTTGGGAGTATGTTTCTGGTCTCCTTGTTTGTTTGTTTTCAAATATAGGGTATTGAACCTACTCTGCTACCGAGCGACAGCCTCAGCCTTTCTTATTTTTTATTTCAAGACTAGGTCTCCCTTATGTGCCCAGTCTAACCTCAAACTTGCCATGCTCCCGCCTCAGCCTCCTCAGTGGCTGGAATTATAAGTGTGCACCATCACACCCAGCGCATTTTGACTATTCAGTAAACTGTCTTGCTCATGGAGGCCACAAAACAAACATTTCCTAATGGAATATAAGTGAATGTGCCACACTGCTCAGCTGGGATACTTGCTGTGGCTTTTTTCACAGATGGCTCTTTGTTTAAAACCTGAACTTCACTGAAGCTTAAATCATCTCCCTTGGCCACTCAGCCACTCTGCATGTCTTTATCCCATGAACAGCTTGTTACATACCTTGCTTTCTCCGAACACAGTCATGCACACAATTAGTCCAAAGTTTGACAGGCAGCACAAGTCAGGAACACAGGCACAGGTAATCATATCTGGTGTAGTCTAATAGATATCAACAAAACACATATTTTTCAATGATTCTCAGAGGTAATACTCAGGCATATGAAATTATATTTTTTTCTTTTTAAAGGCTACAGGAGAACAGATGATAATGTAAACATTTCATGACAAAATTGACAGAGAATTGACTGCTTCAACTAAAGTAAAATCCATGGATTTCTCTACTGACTAAATCTTTGTAACATTAATCAAAAGGATAAGCCTCTTTTTCTCAAAAAGATGTTAACTCAATATTAATGGGAGAAATGACAGCATTTTATTTAAAATTTTCTGGTCTTTAAATTAATGAAGTCCATTTGTTCCATATGGGAGATTATTGAAAGCTTTGAAGCGATTACCACTTCTAAAGTAAATCATTGTTCTTCCAAGAAGAAAAACCATAAAACAAGCCTTGGATTTCAATCAACTGCTAATGCTGTAATGTATTTTCCTGTGAAACTGACCCTGGATAATGAGTTTCAGTGTAGCTCCAGATGATCTCTACTTTTTACCTCTCCTATGATCTCTACTTTTTGCCTCTCCTCCTTCATTTTAATAAGGTCTGGTAGTGTAGCACAAGACCATTAGGAAGCACATAGAATAATTTTAATGTTCCTGAATTCAACATTATACTTCTTTTGTGACACTTCTTGTGTTTTTCAGGAAACTTATTACTTAGACTCATAAATTTTAAAGTTAAATGGATCCCTCCTGAGCAGAAATAACAGCTCTTGATAAATTTCAACATACATAGCAACTTTTTTAATGTCTTGCTAAAAGTCCCCAATAATGTTTACTGACAAAGGTCATTTGTTTTAGGTGAAAAAGGATGAAAATACTATTTCTTGGAGGCTCAATGCAAATTACTAATTTGTCATTTCAACAAAAGATGACATCAAATTATGAAAAGAAGTCTATTCTAAGATCACTCTCTGTCTATCTCTGTAGCTGGCCACACTCAAACTATGCTTGGTTTCCTCATCTGTGAAATAATTCAGGAGTGTTTTGGTGGAAGACAGATAATGTCTGACAAATCCAAGCATGGTCACAGTCTTCTACCCATCAATTTGTTATAAGAGCTACACTACTACCACCTAAAACATCTCACCCACCATTCAGCTAGTAATCATCTCTATCACACTATTGGCTCCTGACTTAAGTAGGTGATATAGTGGATTTAATCCTGCAGTTGCTAATTATTCAGTTTTCTCTGTCTTCCCTGACCCACCATGACCCAGGAGTGAAAAAACATGTTCCAACACTTTCTTTACTAAAGTTAACAGTACATGCCATAGGCAGGGCTGTTCTGGGCATGGCAGATGCAGAGATGAAAATGACTTTAGGGCTTGTGTCCTCCGCTGAAGAGACTGGGGCTCAGAGCTGCCTTTTGTCTTTGGGATCAGTTTGGGGATGAGAGTGATAAGCATTTTTGGCATTAATGGCATGAAGTTTTCATGCAGAGCCAGGGATTTGTTTCTTACCATTAGGGAACCATCCAGCATGTCTGTTGACACCACATGGGGTTATAAGTCTAGATCCACGATACAGTGTCTGGTGCTGAGCCCTCAGGGAAATCAAGGCGAATAGAGAAGACAAACAAAGGAGATGCCACCATCAGAACCCAGTAATCTCATCAAAAGAAAACTCTATTTGGATTCTGTGAGAACTTCCTCCAGAAATACCAAAGTATTTCAGAGTCTATGTACTTAAGAAAATCCAGGGCTGGGGATTTAGCTCAGTGGTTCTGCTGCCTGCCTTGCAAGCACAAGAGCCTAAGTTCGATCTCCAGTACCAAAAAAAAAAAAAAAAGAAAATCCATTTAACTTTTGCACATATGCTTTACAAGCAGTATTTTATTTGAGCTTCATAATGAATCCGGAAGGCAGGAAGGGTAATAATAGCCTCTCTAATATCGATAAATCTGTCATATTTTGAGTTGAGTTTGATGCTCTCTAAAGGTCAAGCTTCAGCCACCGCATGGATAGCTACCTCCACTGACAGCCAACAGCTGAATGAACCTAACTGAAAGTTACAGGTAAGTCTACACTGCACATCACACTGAAAATCCTGACCCAATAAACATTTTCCAAATTGAAAGGCAGGCAAGAGACCATATGGAAGTTATTGAATCTCTCTGAATACTAGTTTCTTCATCTTCAAGATGATGGTGAACTTTGGGATTCAAGATAATGAAATAAAAGTTTTTCTAGTCTTTTCTTTCACCCCTAAATAAGAAAAGAATGAGGTGCAAAAGAATAGATACCATATTCAATTACACAAGGAGATATAGTGGCCCTATACCAAAATTATAAAGTGAGAAAGTTGATAGAAGAATAATAAAAGGATAAGCAGAGCCAAGGGGTTAAAGCCAGCATGCTTCAGAAGCAGTGAGAAGCATTGTGTCCACATAGGCACTAGCAAAGCCAAGCGCTGAAAAGGATTCTCCTGCTGGGGATAGTTACACCTGCCCCTCCTATAACACTCTAGAGACAAATTCATGTTTCTGCATGGAGTCAATCAGAAATCTTTCATATTCAGACTCTGAGGGAAGCAAAATGACATTAAAAATTTAAAAAGCAACTAGAAAATAAAAAGCAACGCAACTGGGGAGTGGAGGACTGGGACTATGCAACCTCCCTGCCTCACATTAAGGCTACCAGGCTGATCCAATGCAAAAGAAGAAAGTGGAAGCTCTTTCTGTGAATTCCTGCCTTAGTCACTTTCTTCATCTCCAAGACACCATACCAACATACACCTTCATTAGAAGAGAGGGTTATTTTGCCTCACAGTTTCAGAAATTTCAGTTCATAATTGGCAGGCCCAAATATAGAAACTGAATGGTAGCAGGGCCTGCCACAGAGAAAAGATACTCATGCCACGACAGCGAGGAAGCAAAAAGAAAAGGGAGAAACTGGGGATAGAGACATATCCTTCCAAGTCATGTCTACACTTAGCTATTGCCTTAGTTACTTTCTCATTTCCAGTACAAAATATCTGACATCCACAAGTTAAAGGAGGAGAGGTTTATTTTGGCTCACAGTTTGTGGAGGTTTCAGTTCAAGTCAGCTGGCACCAGACAAAGTAGCCTGGCAGAGGGTCAAGGCAGAGGAGAAAGAGCTCATGGCTTGCGGGCAGGAAACAGGGAGGGATCAAGAGAGGAGTGATACACACCCTTCCAAGCCACATGCACAGTGACTCACCTCTCCCTACCAGGTTTAACTTTCCAACATCACACCCAGCTATAAACCCATCTGTGGACTAATCCAGTATTGAGTATCACACACCCATGATCCAGTCACTTCCCAAAGCCCACCTATCAGCACATAAACCTTTGCGGAGACATCTACATGGAACCCATAAGAGCTACTGAACTCGTTGGTGGATGAATCTACTGATAAGTATAGCACCCACATGATCCTAACACCTTTCAAAAGTTCCACCACTGAGCATATGAGAATTTGGGGGAACGTTTAAGATTGAAACCACACATTCTGACCCTGTGTCCCAAAAGACTTATGTGCATCTCTTTACGCAAAATCCATTTAGTCCATCTTTAAGAGTCACTAATATTTTAGCAGTTCTGACAGTGCTGAAAAATCCAAATCTGAAGTCTCTCTGAGACTGAAAGCATTCTTACCTATGAGCCTGTATAAAAGTCAAAAAGAAAACTAAACACTGCTGACATACTGGCACAGGGTAAACATTCCCATTCCAAAAGGGAGAAATAGAGAGATGGAAACAAATTGGACTAAAGCAAGACCTAAACCAGCAAAGCAATCATTAAATCCTGTACCTTCATGTCTTGCACCTGCATCAAGTTGTGATGAGATGAGAGTTCTAAAAGGCTTAGACAACTCTGCCCCTACACCATTGGCCTCTATTTTGGGTGACTCTTCTCACTGCCTGTGACTTTCCTCAGCAGGCATTCAACATTCTTGGCTTTTCAAATTCCTGGGATCTCCTCCGCACTTTTGACTTCAATTTCACAACTTTTTGCATGGTGCTGTCAGGGGCATGCTACTTGGCCACCCAAGCCTTACTTCGGGTAGAAGCTTCCCTGACTCCAGAACTCTTGCATTCTGTATGCCTGTAAAACAAGCTGTATGAATGATGGTAACATCTGCCACAAGCTTGTGCAAACCCAGACTCCTTGAATCATGGCTGCAGAGGCCTTTGGGTGCCTAGACGACTGAGCATTGTGAAATGAATCCCAGGAGCTTTTTTTTTTTCCAAATGAAAGCTTTAACTTTTTATACCCATGAGACTATGTATGGTGGGGTCTTGCTGATTCCTAAGATGCCCTCAAGCCATCTTTCCTATTATCCTGAAACAAATACTTGTCTTCTTTTTAATGCTAATCTTTTCAGCAAACAGGCTCTCCTTTGCCCCAACTTTGTAGGTGTTTCCCTTCTGTTAAAACTCCAAACTTTAAAGGGCTTTTTGCTCCTGATTCTTACTATAGATTTTTTTTTAGGGGGAGCAGGTGGCTTTATTTTCTTGGTACATTTTAGATATGAATAATTATGTCATTCATCATAGGGAATTTATAACTGTAGGTCTTGCTAAAAGCTGATAGCATTATTTATGCTACAGCCTGAATGTTGGGTTGCCTTCAAATTTCCTCGCCCAGCCAGATTAATTAATACACCACCCTTAATCTCAGTATCCCACAAATTCTCAGGCAAAATGTAGACAAATTTTCTACCAGAGCATAATACACATGGCCTTGAGTGCAACTGGCAATGGAGTCGTTGTTCTCAACTGAAACTTCATGAGCCTGGCCTTTACCATGTGCATTTCTATCAACATTCTGATCTTCTAAGCTTTAACCAGAATCTTCCAATAAGCTTGGCATATAGTATTCTACAGCTTCTCTAGTTGGCATCTCCAAACCTTTTCAAACTCCATTCCATGAACCATTTCCAAGGACTTCTGAACCACATGGCCAGCAGCAGTCATGGAAACAACCACACTTCTCTGGTACATCTATCTTAGTCACTTTCATCATTGACACATAATACCTCACACCCACAACTTAATAGAGGAGAGGTTTATTCTAACTCAGTTTCTAAAGGCTCAGTCTGGCTTTGGCAGGATCGAACTCAGAAATGGCATGGTGGAAGGCATGCTATGGAGGAAAGCTTCTCACATTATAGGGACCAGGAAACACAGAAAGAAGAGAGGAGCCAGGGAGGGAGATTTACCCTTCCATTTCAGCCTGTAATCCCTCTTGCTAATAGCACATTCAGCTACTGAACTCATTAGTGGATAAATTCACTGATGAGTATAACATCTCCATGATCCAGTCATCTTCCAAAGCCACATCTCTGAGCACATGAGACTGTTTGAGAGGCATTCTAGGTTTAAACTTTAACAGATCATGAACCGTAACCAGAGTAAGATGTATAAATCCAATCATTTTGGGTAACTTATGAAGGCTGCCTGCTGACACGTTCAGGATTGTACCAGTATCCCCTCCTAACCATTTTCTTTTGCACCACTCCAGAGAACATCCAGATAGCATCACACTCTTGAGAAAAGTCCAAGATTGAAGACAGAAAACAAATCAAACAACTAGAAAAATAAAAAGATCTTCGAAAACTCAGAAAGTAAAATTTTGTCTCTAGAAGTTTAAAGGCAGTCCTTAGCCAAGAGTCAACTAAAAAAAGAAGGACTTCACTCTTGCATGAATATGGAAGTAAACTCTTGGCCAACATTCTGAATGAGTGGATTCTTCCCCAGAGCACCCATAAACACCAAGCCGACCTCAGACCTGAAAAGCTGTGAGTGATAAAATTGTGTCATTTTAAACTGTAGTAATTTGTTACTGCGGTAGTAGAAAAATAACATGATGCTTATTTTAATAACAAAAATTATTCTTCTCTCAAATTGACAATTGAAATTTCTCCAAAATTTTTGCTTACTTGACTGTCTTTTCTATTAAGGAGCAATTGTCATAATTAATGTCTCAGTCTCATAATTATTAATATTCATTTCCTTGCAGTGGCAATAGTGAATATTTAATATATGAGTATAGCTTTGTGTCAAACATGAATGACTATCCACATCTTGCTGGTCTTATTTTCCAGCTGTTCTTCATTAATTTTTTTCTGTTTCCACACTTTTAAGCATTATGTCTCACTACTAACAAAGTGGCCATGGCTAACTGAACCAGTTTAACTAACAGCAGGTATAGGGTTTGTTACTTGTTACTTATGTTAGTAACTTTATACCAAGTCAGGTGTTCTACCCAGCTCCTCTTTTATCTGAATATCTCTCACTGCAGTTATTGAAGGCTGATAAAGATTAGAGGTCAAAATAATTGCTGTCTTAATTGGCTTTGCCTCAAACCAGTCAACAGGAGTATGTCATGTCCTACTTATTCATTTCAGAGCATCATAACTAAATGCAACATACCTGCCATATATTCATACTGACAACAATCTATAGAGAGTATCCATGACATAGATACCCTATGTAAGTCTGAATTAAATTTCACTTTAAAGGAAGTGAAGGAAGAGATTAAATACTCTGAGATGATTCTTGAGCATTTTTTCAGATGAATGTACAAATTATTGAATGACAAAATGCACGTAAGTAAGTCATATTTGGAATTTGCACTTACAAGTGTAAAGCTGCTTAATAAATTACTCTGAATTCAATATTCTAAACAATCCACCATTAGTCTTATTTTTAATGACCTATACATTTTGAAATTGTTAATGTATTTGTACCTTTTCAATTTTTCATTCATGTGCTTATGGGCAAGAGTGTTGTGTGACTTATATCGGGCACTCCATTATGCATTATGCAATTTATCCTGCATTATGTATTACTAGTTATGTCTGTGTATACATGTATATGTATCTGTCTATACACATGCACATACATACATACAAAATAAACCTGTGCAAAAGCATAGAAATCTAGGGAAAATATCAGGCTAGGGGTATGTAACTTTTATTACATATTCCCAATGTGATGATGCCATAAAATTCAGTGTTCTTAAAGGAATATTGCATGCTTGGTGCAGAGTGGAGAGGAGAATGGAGGAATAAGATGGGGCATCATAGGAAGTTATTAAATAATTTTGGATAAGAAATGCAAGTTGACTAAGCTACTATACTGGAAATATAAACAAAACAATGCAAAAAATAAACAGGAGACCCCAAGATTCAAAGGTTAATGAGACACAAGGGATACTCTATGACCAAGAATAGCAGAAAGATGCCCCTGAAGGCACAGAGCTTATGACCAAGTGGACCCTTTTAGCATGGCTTCCCATTTTGTGCATACTGCGAAGAGTTCTTCTAGCTCCATTCTGTCTCCACAGCCTTATTGAGTGCAAAGCCATCAAGGGAGGAACAGCCATGACATTTGTCAGATCACCTACCCCAAATACGGGAATAACCCACTTCCTCAATTGGCTTGTGAGCAGCAAGTTGTAAGTCTGGCTAAGATGAAAAGAAAGGGGACTGAATAAAGGGGCTGATGAAGATGGCAGGCAGGGAAACTGTTCTGGGGCATCTGAGTGTCTTTAGTTGCACTGTTGCGGCTGCCTTAAAGTCCTGAATTGATTCAAGAAGTTTACTTTTCATGGTCATTTTGCCTTTGAAGACGTTGCATAGTGCCAGCTTCAGGGACTAACACAGTGTTTTTAATTTGAATCAAGACAGAATACGGAAACAGCCACAACAGCACACAAAAGACATGCATGAAGACTTCCAGAATTGCTCCAGGACATGGTGAGAATGATCGGACAAGCATGTTCAAAGGGAGGGGAATATTTCAAAGAGAATGACTGGCAATGTGTCTTTTACTATAATAATTTTCTAACTTTAAACAGTCACTGTACATTTTGATCCCACTTCATACTATTTAGAAAATAACTTCAAACAAGTCAGTGCTCAAACTATTTAGTTTTATAAAGCTGATTGGTGAGATATAGTTTCTAATTTTGAACAGGCTACTCAGCCATACTGAGTGCTAATGTTTTAGGAAAAAAATCTCTGCTTTAGGATTCTTTAACTCTTATAACCTTGTGTATGCCTTCATCACATGAATAGACATTGTTTACATCTGTTCAGCACCAGCCCCCTACACTCAGCAGGATGGAATGGTTCCAGCCCTGCCTTCTTCCAAACTCTTTGCTATGCTCCCACCAGCAAATGCAAATATAATGGCATCACTTTCCTGCTTAAAACCTTTCACTAAACCTAAAGTTAATTCTACAGTCTTCATCCCACCCCACCAGGCCTGTCATCTGAATCATGCCTTCTTCTAAGGCTCCAAGCTTCACTTTTGCTCCCACTGCACAGAAGTTATTTGTACCTCTCTATGTGTCTCACCCTTTTCACACATAGGTCATATTTGTGAACATGATAACTAAGGCTTCAGGGGTTTCCTTGTCCCTATGTTACCTGGTCTATTTCCAACTTCAGATCCCTGTCACACTGTGCTAAAATTTCTATTCCAGCATCTATAAATATCTCACTGGACTTGTTTATACATTCACAGCCCCTATTAAACTAAGAGCTCCGGGAGGACTGGATTGATATCACGTTAATTTTCAATGCATGAATGAGTCACTCTTGCTAATCTCTCACGCGCTGATGTGGGACTGGGAGCAACTTGAAAATCAGCCACTAGGAGAGCAGATAATCAGAGAAGCTCAAGAGTAGACAAAACACCAACCACAAAGACTGTGACTACAGCTTCTTTTCTCTCTGCTCTCACTAGAGGAAAGAAGAAAGAAAAAAACATGGAAAGATAAGCATAGCTGTTTCTTAGCAAATTCTAGATATATGAAAAAGTTTATTTGATGCTTCAAAATCACATTTTTGTTTGCCTGTTAAAAACATAACATAGCTGAAGAAAGTGAAAGAGGTAAGTGTTTCAGCCGGGGCCAACAGAGTAGCTCTGAAGGGAGGAAGACCTGCACAGGAAGGACCAACTTGAGTTACTGTCGCTGTGCCATGAAAGCCTCCTATGGCAGCTTTTGTTCTTCTCGTGCCCTTGGCACCTTGTTAATGACTGTTTGAGGAGCTTGAAGTGCTCTCTGGTGCAGTCCAACCTGGCAGTACTAAGCCCCCATAGCTGAGATAAAATAGAAGAAATAAAGATAGGTGAAGGGAGATGATAAAAATTGTAATTTTAAAATTGTACTCTAAAAAAATTGCAACTTAATTTTTTTTTCCTTCCTAGTCACTCACTCCTAAATTTCTCTTACAAAATACAATAGATTGGGCCTGTGTGTTTCCCCTAGAAAAGGGACTCCTCCCTTATAAAAGGAATCTTGCATTTCACTTGTAAATTGAATCCACTCTTTTCAACCTTAGCTATAGATTTAGAAATACCTTAGGTCTCCACCCTCAAGATCATCTAAAACCCTCACCCCCAGACATAATGCTTCTCATTCTATGAGTTCCCACATTCCCTACTGCCTGTATACACTTATTTTCTGCCAAATGAATCTTTTCTGTCTCTTACTGACATCTCCTGGATTTTTTTTTATGATGGGAGTCACTGAACTTATTTGATGGGTGGGGTGAGTTGAGGTCCCTGTCTCCTCTTTGGGGATCTCTTCAGACATAATGGCCTGCAAATAGGCATGCTGTGGCCTGTGGGGCATCAGCATGTGTATAACTTCCAGTTTCATCCCTTTTAGCAAGAATTACTCAAAAATAGTTTAATTTCACCATCACCCAACAATGAATGGCCATGGGCAGAAATCCCTGGCTGATAATGGTTTGAGGAAATAGAAGTGCTCTGATGCAATCCCAAAGCCATACTAAATGGAAAAAAATCAGAAGTAAAACTATTAGACAGATAGAAGTAAAATTATTAGACAGACTGCAGTGGCACCCAAATTGGACATCACAGGCAGCCACATATACACTCACACAGGATGAGATCATGGCAACTCTGAGGTACCAAGGGTAACAGTGAAAATTGAGTCTAAATTGATAGGTCTCCCACCACCTCAGCAGCTATTATGTATAGTAGCTGCCCTCTTCCTATCGTGCCTTGCCCCCTCCCCTGTGTGACGTCATGCCAAGATGGCTGCTCCCACCAAAGAGTAAACCCTTCTTCCCAGCATGCCCCTGTTCCTGCCTAAAGAGTAACCTAATACTCACTCACCTCCTACCACCTAGTGACATCACCGGTTCCTCCATTCCCTAGTCACTACCTCATTCAACCCCACCTCAGCCCCTACAAACCCCACCTCAGCCCCTACAAACCCCACCCCAGTCTCTATAAAAGACTCTCCCCACCCCGGCCGTATTGATTTTGTCTCTTTGTTCAGAGACAGCCCGGCATATGTATTCCCCTAATAAAGGCTTGTTGTGGCCTGGTCTGGTCTTGGTTTTCAGCCTTTTTACCTGACGCAAATATATTAAGAGACTGCACAGTTCACAATGCCCAACAGCAATGTGGTGTGGCAAAGAAGGTCAACTCAAATGTGAAGGGCTACACAAACCAAATCCCTTCTACAGTGCAGAAGACTCTAGGAGCCTATTTGTTTGGCATTATCTCTGTTAACAGCTTATATACCATAAGAAGGATAAAATGTGTATTGAAAAATATAAGCTGGGAGGATATTTCAGCAAATGGTGTCAGAGCTGTTGGGCATTCATAGGCAAAAAAAAAATCTTTAATTTAATCCACATTTTACATAGAAAATTAATGTGGATTATAGAAAGATTGCTCAGACTTGAGAACAAGAATAAAGATGCATCAGAAAGGGCCAGGGATTTAGCTCAGTGGTTCTACTGCCTGCCTCACAAGTGCAATATCCTGAGTTTGATCCATGGTACCAAAAAAAAAAAAGATACATCAGGAAAAGCTGGTTAATTAAAACTGAACAAAATTTTAAAATTTATTGGAAAAAGACTAAAAAACTTTCCTGTGAAGAAAATAAAAAGCCAAGACATTTGTAAAGGGGGAAAATAACTTGCAAACCACATGCCTTACAAAGTATCCAAAGTATATAAAGCACCCTCAGAAATCAACAGAAAAAATAGCAAACAATTCAATTAGAAATGGGCAGAAGACATGAAGGGACATTTTATCAAAAGCAATATAAAGAGACAAATAAGTTTATGAAAAGACTTTTAATACCATTAGCTAGTAGGGAAATGTAAATTTAAACCACAATAAATAAAGTAGTGATTAATTGTTGTATAAAGTTTTATTGTTTCCAACAGCAAATGCCATCCAAGACAAACTTATCTCCTTAGCAAGTAATGTTTTCAAGTTTATCATTTATTAAAAACTAAGCACCAAGCTGCAACTGACCAAGTGAGACAAGCAACTTGAAGCTCCACGGCCGTCCCCGCCCACACCCATGGCATGGTGAGGTCCGCCCCCCACCCCCATGCTCCTCCTATCTTCTGGCTTTTCTGCTACCTGGTCCCACACTACAGAGGCACAGGAGATTATATAGACCCTTGTCCTGAGCGCCACAAGATAAAGCAGAAGTTAGTAACAAAAAGAGGGCTTCTCAGGCTCCTCCATGAAAACTGAAGCTCAGCAGAAAAGTAAAGAGAATCTCTACAATAAAGGCACATCAGACCACTGTACTTGGTCTGCTCCTGGCTTGCTCAGACTCATTGACTCTGAACTGATAGCACAGGAAGTAACAAAGCAGAAGCATGAGGCTCTAGAAAATTTCAAAACAGAAATAATCTCTCAGATAAATACAGACATGGTGAGCAGAGTGAAAGACATGATTAGAAGCTCTAGAGCAGAAACAGGTAAGAAAATAGATGAGATCAGAAACATCCTGGAAGCCATGAATGTCCAGCAAAAGAAAAAAATGGAAACCATGATCGCCCAACATAAGAAAGAAATGGAATCCATGAAACAGATTCAAACAGATATTCAGGAGATTAAAAACTCCATTGAAAGCATGCAGAGCAGACTAAGGGAATCTGAAGACAGAATTTCAGATATAGAAGACAGGATTGCTGTTAAGGACCATGAAAACAGAGATTTCTTAAAGATAGTAAGGGACCATGATAAATCAATCCGACAGCTGCTAGATGATGCAAAGAATAACATAAGACTCATAGGAGTCCTCAAAAAAACAGGAGAAAGTACAACTAACATAAAAAACTGTTAAAGTAATAGTAGAAAACTTCCCAGACAGAGATATAGAATTGGATGTACAGATAAGTGAGGCATATAGAACTCCAACCAGCCATGACCAAAAAAAATCTACACCTAGACATCTAATAGTCAAGATCCCAGAAACTCAACAGAAGAACAAAATTCTACAGGCAGTTAGAGTAAAGAAATGAATCACCTACAAAGGAAAGCCCATCAGAATCATGGCAGATTACTCAACACAAACCCTCAAATCAAGGAAAGCCTGGAGTGAAGTATTTCAAGCCCTAAAAGAAAATAACTTCCAACCTAGACTGTTGTATCCAGCAAAATTATCTTTCAAAATTAATTGGGAAATTAGATACTTCCATGACAAAGAACACCTGAGAAATTTCATGAACACCAAAGCAGCACTCCAAACAATTTTAAGCAAAATCCTAGAAAAAGACAATGAGGGTCACAACTCCATGAGGCCCAGCAGAGAGAAGACACCATGCAAGGTAAGACACTAAAGCAAAAGAGGGGAAAATAAGAAATAAAAGAGGCAAAAAGAGTAAAACATCATAACAAGGATGAGTCAATATCTGTCAATTATTACTATCAATGTTAATGGCCTCAATTCACCAATCAAAAAAAATAGACTGGCACAATAGAGTAAGAAGCAAAACCAGCAATATGCAGTATACAAGAAACACACCTAACTCAAAAGGAAATCCACAGACTGAAAGTAAAAGGATGGAAAACAGTTCTCCATATGACATGAACCCAGAAAAAAGCAGGTGTACCAATCTTATTTGCAGACAAAGTAGATTTCAAACCAAAACTAATTGAGAGAGACAAAGATGGTCACTACATCCTTGTGAAGGGAATAATCCAAGAGGAAGAGATGACAATCCTAAATATATATGCACCAAATAGGAATGCCCCCAGCTATACAAAACAAATATTAATGGACATGAAAAACAAAATAAGCACTAATACAATTGTAGTGGGGGACCTCAACACCCATCTATCACAAATAGACAGATCAACTAGAAAAAAAATTCACAATGAGACTCTAGAGCTGAACCAAGCTATTGAACAAATGGACCTAATAGATGTTTACAGAGTGTTCCACCACACAAAATCAGAATACACATTCTTTTCAGCTCCACACGGGTCATTCTCCAAAATAGATCATGTGCTATCTCATAGTACATATCTAAGTAAATGAAAAAGAATCAAGGTTATCCCTGTATATTATCAGGCCATAGTGCAAAACAGTTGGAGATCAATAACATAAGAAACAGCAAAACTCCCACAAACACATGGAAATTGAACAACACCCTCCTGAACAACCAATGGGTGACAGAGGAAATTAAAGAAGAAATTAGACAGTTTCTACAAGTAAATGATAATGCCAGT
>NW_004624806.1:3101088-3138902 GCF_000247695.1 Heterocephalus glaber
TGATGTACCCTGCAAAACTATCTTTCAAAATTGATGGAGAAATAAGATACTTTCATGACAAAGAGCACCATAGGAACTTCATGAATACCAAACCAACACTGCAAAAAATTTTACACAATATCCTAGGAAAGACAATGAGGATCACAACCCCAGGAAGCCCAGCAGAATGAATCCATTGGTCATGACAAGAAATTAAATGGAAAGGGGGAGAATCCAACAAAAAAGAAAAAGTCATGACAATGATAACTCAGTATGTATCAGACATAACCATCAATATTAATGGTCTCAATTCACCAATCAAAAGAAATAGACTGACAGAATGGGTCAAGAAGCAAGATGCAACAATATGCTGAGTACTAGAAACAAATTTAATTCAAAAGTAAACTCATAGACTGAAAGTAAAAGGGTGGAAAACAATACTCCGTGCGATGGGAACCCGAAAAAAAGCAGGAGTAGCTATCCTCTTTGCAGATCAAGTAGATTTCAAACCAATACTGATTAAGAGAGACAAAGAAAGACACTACATCCTTGCAAAGAGAACAATCTAGCAGGAAGAGATGACAATCATAAATATCTTTGCACCAAACACTAATGCATCCAACTATATAAAACAAATACTAAGGGACATGAAAAGCCATATATGCACTAATACAATAGCAGTGGGGGGACCTCAATACCCCACTGTCACAAACCTGAAAAAAAAGGAGGAGTATCTGTCCTCTTCACAGATCAAGTGGATTTCAAACCAAAATCCGAAACACTCTGGTCCCAAGAATTTCAGGTAAGGGATACTGAACTTGTATGTACAAATCTATTTGAACATATGTTTTCATTCCTCTCAAGTAAGAACTTAAGAACAGGACTGTTGGTTCTTAATAGTAATACAAGAAATCTCTATATTGTTTTCCAAAGTAGCTTTACCATTTTATATTCACATTAGCAGTATTATAAAGTTCTAACTGGTTCACACCTAAGTTGACATTTGTTCTTTTAAAACTTTTAACTTCATCTCCCTGAGTGTATAATTCAATCTTGTTGTTGTACTGATTAGTATTTTTCTGATTCCAGTGTTACACACCTTTCCTTGTGCTGTACTGGCTATTTATTACCTTATTGTGTCTACTTTTTAATTGGGTTGTCTATTAATGGACTGTAAAAGTTCTTTATATATTCTGGTCATAGGTTATACGCATTATAAATATGGTCTGCTTAAGGACTACTTTTCATTTTAATGAGGTCATTTAAAGTTCTAAATTTTGATGGAATCTCATTTATCAATTTTTTCTTTTATACATCATGTTTTTTATATCCTAGGAAGTTCTTGCCTACCCTAAATTCATAAACATTTTCCATTATAATTTCTTCTTAAAGTTTTATAGTTTTAATCTTTCATATGTAGGTTCATAGATCCTTTCAAGTTATTTTTATGTATGGAAATAAAGGGTTGAGGTTAATTTTTTATTTATGGATACCAAGTGTTTCAGTGCCATTTGCTGAAAACACTGTCTTTTCCTCAGCTCTTGAATTGAGTTTATAATCTATACAATGTTAATGTTAAATAATCTTTCAAAACTCAGTGGACCATATATGTGTGGTTCTATTTCTAGATTCTCTGTTTTATTCCAATGATCTATATGTCTTTCCTTACACCAACACTGCCTTGATTACTGTAGCTTTAGAGGAAGTCTTAAAATCAGGTAATAAATGTCTTCCAACACTGTTTTTTTTTTCTTTTTCTTTTTTTTTTTCTAGGTCCTTTGTACTCCTACATAACTTTTAAATTTCAATATCCAATTCTTCATTTATAGCAAGTACACATAGACCTGAATTTTATATATACCTTGTGTTTTTTAATCCTGCTAAATTCACATGCAAGTACTAGGGGCTCCTAGAGATTTCTTACTATTTTCTCTGTAGATGACCATTTCATCTACATAAGAAGATTTTACTTCTACCTTGCCAATCCTATCCTAGTTGTGTGATTGTATTGCCAGACTATTTTGATTTAGGCCTGTGTTTCAAAGTTTAGTGGACAGATGAAGAGTAGGCATATCTGCCCTTATTCCCCACCTTAGAGAGAAAGCATTGTATCTTCTCCATTCATATACGGCGTTTTTGCTGGAAGTATGGAGTACATGTCTTTAATCTGTTGAGAAGGTTTGGTTCTACTTCTAGTCTCCTGATAGCTTTTACCATGAACAGCTGTGGAATTTAGTCCAATACTTTTCTCCAACTAGTGACAGGATCATATGGCTTTTCCCTTTCTTCTGTTTAAATGATGACTTTTGGGGGTGGATCTTCCAATGCTGAACCAAGATTGCCATCCCTATAACAAAACCACTTTCTACATCCTGCCAGATTTGACTTCTAATAGTTTGTTTTGTTAAACAAATTTCTATCTGGGTTCATACCTTTTTTTTCTATTATCTTTATCCAGTTTTAGGATTAGCACAATGTTGATTTCCTAAAATGGGGGGGAGAAGTGTTCCTTCTTTTTTCTGCTTTAATTGTTTGATATAATTTAACAGTTAAAATGTATATGAGCCTGCTGTTGTCGTATAGGTAGGTTTTTCAAGCTAGGAATATACTTTCTTTAATAGGTGCTGTTCAAATTTTATATTTCCTTCAGAGTTAGTTTCATTAATTTATCTTCCAAGTTACTTCTTAGAAGTTGTCAAATTTATTTCAAAACAGATTTTTGTAATATGCTTTCTATATCCTTTTAAATTCTGTAAAATCTGTGGTAATGTCTCCTAGATCTTGATGTTGTAATTTTAAAAATGTATAATTGATATTGTGTAATAGGATGAAAAGGTCTAAAGGAGCAGGGGAAGTGGGAGGGGTAGGGGAAGGGAAAGAAGGGAAAAGGAAAAATATGAGAAAAGGAAAAAAATGGAAGCAAAGTCTTTGCAAATAGGGAAGGGTAGAGGGGGTGAAGGGAGGGCAGGGGAAGGGGAAAAAATAAGAACAAAGATACTCATGTAATGATACAAGATCCCAATGATGAATGTAACTGTATTTCATACCTAAAATGTACCAATAAACTTAATGGGAAAAAATAAAATATAATCTTCCATTAGGTTTGCCATAGAAATACAGAACACCCAGCTAGATTGGATTTCAGTTAAACAATGGGTAGTCTTTTAGCATAAATACATCCCAAATGTAGCTCAGAATATAATTAATACTAAATTCTTTTAGTATTGCTTTTCTGAAATTGCCTTTCTGAAATTCTAATATAACTAAGAGTTTTGTATTTTTTACTGCTAGATCTGGCAAAATTTTCTCTCATCCCAGAACCAAATGCTTCTTTACCAAATTTTACAAACATTCACCTTCCTTCCAGAAAAAAGGGGTCCCAAGTCATTTCAGCATATTTAGCAAACTGCATACTTTTGCAAGGGGGCATACAAAACTCTTTTTTAAGCTTTTTTATTGGTATATGTTTGCAGTACATAATGATTACATGCATCATGGGGAGTTAGTACATGTACATAACATTTCTTGATTCTTTTTTTACCTCCTTCTCTCCCCTCCCCTCCCTTTCCCTCCCTGCATCTCTTGGACCCACATATATTACATGTTTGTAGTACCTGCTGATCACATTTCTCATGCAACTTGGTGCATGTACATAGCACTTCACAATCCCCCCCTTTCAAATTGCATTTCCTCCTTCCTTCCATCTTCAGTTCCTCTCCCATATGTCAAATCGTACAATTCTTTTTGTGTGTTGTGATGGTTGAGCTTTTCAATTTACTTGACCTGGGAGCTTCCTAGGGAATTAGTAAAATACACTTCTGGGTGTGTCTGTGTGAGGTGATGGAGGCCTGACCTTGGGGTGTATAGCTGGCCTCTGGCCATTTTCTTTCTGACTCTTTTTCCTTCCACTCTGCTTCCTAACCTCCATGAAATAAACAGTTCCTGCCTTGGGCCAGCCAGCAAAAATAAACCCTTCCCCTTCCATTAAGACAAATGTGTCAGATGTCTGGTCCTTACAACCAAAAGCTCATTAACAGAAATGTTTTTTTATGTACTATTAATGGAACTTAAAACAGCCTGGCAAAAACAGTATCACTAGCCTCATGGTGTAGATGATGGTATTGAAGAGCAAAAAGTTAACATTTTCAAGTTATATAGAAAATTGATGAAGAAAAAATACAGAAACCTACTTCACTCTGACTGCAAAGACGATACCCTTTCCAACTTTGTGTTACATATTCCATCTTGACTGTTTAGAACAATTGTTTCCAAGTGGACATTATTGCTCCTGTTCCATTTCAGAGAAAACAGTGGGGATTATCGCTAAAAGGGAAGAGAAACAGTATGTCTTCTGTGTTTCTCCTAATCACTGTTGTAGGGAGCCCTGAGACTGAAACACCAACTCGATGCAGACCCAGTCCTATGGGAGTCCGTGAGATATTGATGCTAATTCCACTTGCAAATGTTGAGCCAGGTGTGCAGATCAATGAGTATGTGCTTTCCACTTTGAATAAGGATAAAGATAAACCCATTGGGAAAAATAATCACTTTCAGAAGATAGAAAATGAAAACTCATTGATGTCAGCCAGACACAGAGTAACCGTAATATGGCTCTGGCTATGTGCTTATTATCTTCAAGACCATCTGGACATTTTGAAATTATTTCATTGTCCGTTTAAGTTTTATTGTTTTGAAGTTTGTATGAAAATCAAGCAGGAACTTTATACTTTATTTTACTTAAGAATATTCATGAAGCGATTTGCCATAATTTCCAATGAAAAAGTTTTAAATTGCCATTAAAGGTAAAAATACCCCAAAAAATAAAGGGAAAGGCAAGGAAAAGAAAAGAAAGGGTCATACTTTCACACATACTTTCAATTTTCATATCTGGAATTAAGATTTCTACCTACCACCAAGGCCACAGCTCCTGGCTTGAATGAATTTCTCAGGGACTGCTTAAGACAGGAGACATTAGCCCAGGGATGCGTATCCACCTCTGGGCTGCGTGGCTTTAACTCTCCATGAAATAAGGCGATGCTTTTTGGTGGATAAAAGCAGAGGCCAAAGAAAAAGAAGAAAGAGGAGGGATAGTTTGCAAAAGTAAAGAAAGAACAATGGTAAAAAAAATTTTAAAAGGGAAGAAAACACATTAAAGAGTGTACAAAATATCACACCCAAATCATTCCAACTTGCATCTATTTTGGTTCCAGTAATGCATCCTTTATGTTGCTATCCAAGTAAGCTCCCTAAAACACCACTGAGTTCAGATTCCAAAACTTTAATGATTTACATTGGCTGCTTTCTAAAGGCCCCTCTCCTTAGAAGGAGCAGGTTACGCATCAACAGAGATGATGCCTGTCTCCTCTCATTGGGCCTCTCTTGGCCCTCTGATGTTCTCCACTGCTCTGAAAGAGTCCAAGGAGGAAGCACTGCATGCTCTCTGAGCTCTGGGGAACTCCAAGGCCTGACTGCCTTTTGAAATAGAATCAGACAGACATGGCTTTATTCAATCTGAGGCCATGCATTTAAAGTGAAGAAATCAATCTTTTTTTAAAATTTATATATTAATTGGTACATTTTAGGTATACAGTACATTTACACTTATCATTGGGTGTTTGTACCTGAACATGATGTATCTTAGTTCTTATTTTTCCCCCATTACCTATGTGCCCTTCACCCCCACCACCCTTCCCTATTTACATAGACTTTGTTTCCATTTTTTTTTTCTTTCTCATAATTTTTCCTTTCCCTTCTTTCCTTTCCCCTTCCCCTCCCACCACCCCTACCCCCCTGGACCTAAAAATGTAAATAAGGATGAAAATTATTAAAATGAATAATTGATAATTTGAAATAGGAAAGAGAAGAAATCAATCTTTGTTTACCAAAAAAGTGTATAAAATTTTTTGAATTATGTTTTAGTGGCTAATCAAAAATGATGCCAAATGGGACATAGTTTCAATAAGACTGAAAATGCAGCCGCTAGGAGCATCACCCTCATGGCGTCTATAAACCAATGCACCTCAGGCTTAGCAATAGCACAGGAAGGTTTGAGCACAGCATAGAGGGGAAGAGAAAAGGCTGCAGATCTATTTAAGAACCCAGCAAAAAGAAAACAAATTTCTCCAAATAACAGGAAACCACTCAAGAGAAAACAGGTCTTTTCTTAATGAATTTATCACATGATAGACTTATGCTGTATCTGTATGAGACCTATGTGTATTTGTATTTTTTCTCTACTGCTCCCATGCCCCACCCTGATGACTACTATTTGTCTTTGTTTGTTACACTATACTGGCCACAGAGGTCAACTCTTGTGCCAACATTTACCATCCAAATGAGCCAGAGATTCCCCTCAGGAAGCCTCTTGAATAGTGTATTATCCTCTACCCATAACTTCAGTAGAAAGTTGTCTGTCTCTAGAATGAATCTGAAAACAATTCGTAAGACATCACAGTGCATATATCAGCACACGTCTGTGCAGGTCCTGTGGAGGAGGCTCACTACTGTGTGGCAAATACCAAGTTTTAAGTCCTAGGACTAATCTCCACATGGAGTAGCTCCATTGCCATGATCTCAGACAGATGCAAATGCACCCCAAGTTTGTACTAACAAAACCCTAACTTATCTTTCATTGTGTTTCTATTTTTACAATTGCAGTTACCCTTGGGGTTAATTAACTAGTTAACTGGAGGGGGAAGAAAAGAAAATACAACCTCACAGTCTTAGGCAAAGGCATTTCTGAATCCTGGAGTGAAAAGGACCAACAAAACCATTTTTGGACAGCACATGATAAATTCCAGCACTTTTTAAACTGCTTTTAAAAATTGCCTCAAAGATATCTTTTTACAGATTGCCATTTTATATTTGTCTCAACCATAACTTTGGAAAGAAAGTGCATATTTTGCAAAGTAGAGGGAACAGAGCCCACTGGTATGAGGCTTTTGCTCTTGCTTTTCCCCTGGGGTTCAGTTGAGGGGAGACAGGCTCTAGGGACTGGTGACAGCAGCCCTGCCCCTGTTGCCAGGAGTTCTAATGCTGATATTTGGCAGCAAATGACAGGCTGCCTTCATCTGTGGAGATAGGGTACTAAGACCCTAGAGTGGAGGAGTCTCTTGCACTACCAGTTTTCCTTTATGCCAAAACTCTGTGATTCCCCTTTTCCTTGCTGGAGACCCCTGCAGTTAGGTTCCAGTTTCCTGCCCAGTATCTGACACAGGCCTGAGAAAAAATACACTGAAAGGCAGAATTAGGAGAAAAAGTGGGGTGCTAGGGTGACCATTGCCAGTGCAACCACCAAATCCTGCTGGCCAGTCCAAACCACTGATTTTTATTGGTAATTAACTGGAGTAAAGGCAAGCTACATGCAAGGGTAGGACTACGTGAGAAGATACGCAGTCATGTGGTTTCTGTGGAAATTAATGTAAACAAGGCTTTGCAGGGCAAGAGAAAGCATTCTCAAATTAGGAATGAATAGACAAAATACATCGTTGTAATTAGAAAATTGTCCTTCTAGTTAGATTTTAGTTGTGGGAACAGAATTTGGATGTGAGTTACTCTGACCTTAACACATAGGCTTACTTCTATAAACAAGCCAATTGTGTGGTTAACTCTGTACAGCCTTCTTTCACTGCTTACAGCCTGCTTTGGGGCATAATCAATATTATGGTCTCCTGAATTTCCTAACTACCTTTCTATTTAAATGAAGAAAGCTGCTTTTTTTCAGAAAAAATGTTTAGTGCAACGTAAAAGCAAGGAGGACCCACCCCATAAAGTAACAACCAGAACCCAGAAGAGCAGGTCAAAGATATGAAAGAAAGAAGGGTAAATGTGACTGCAAAGTACATAGTAGAGTTGTTAGTTGAACACCATATATTAGTTTCAAGGGAAACCCACAGGAGTGTGTGATACTGCACTCGGTATTCTTATATTCCTGTTATGTTAGTATCGTTTCAATGCACTATTGGAATATAGTGATAATAAACTTGTATTGAGTACTTATTTTATACTGAGCGCTGTCTTAGGTCCTCGGGATGTAGCAGGGAAAAAAAACATAATGCTACACTCTGATAACTTACATTACAGCTAAAGAAAGTCAGCAAACAATAAATAAGATAAGTGAATAAGATTCATAGGAAGTGAAGATGTAATAAAATACTAAGTAGGAAAAATGAACCAGAGATGGTGGGTCAACAGTACTATGAATTAGTGGTGTAAACTTTTATGTCTAAGGAAGGTCTTGCTATGGTTTTTTGTTGTTCTTGTTGTTATTGTTGTTAGTATTTTATTTTATTAGTACGTTTGTAATTCATGCAGTTTACAATCATCTTGGGGAGTGGTTACATGTACATATTACAGCTTGTTCTTTTTCTAATCCCCTTCCCTTTCCTTCCTCCATCCCCTCCTCTTCTGGTTCCCCCATCACCTTTTACATACTTGTTGACATTATTGTCTTAGCTTGTGTTATGTGAATAATGTTTACATTAATTGGAGTTACTAGGATCCTGTACATGGCATATTTTTGTTCCTCTCATTTCCCCTTTCCTTCCTCCTCATCCCTCATCCTTGTTCCCTTTGACCACTTCCCTATTGAACAAGCTCTGTACCCTTGTCACTTTATATCCATCCTTTATAATTTTCTTTGTCTGTACTTTGCCTCAAATGAGAGATACTATCGTATTTAAGCATGTGTGTTTGATTTATTTCACTCAGTATTATATTTTCCAAGTGCATCCATTTTTCTACAAATGTCTCAGTATTCCATTATATATAGATATGACATTTTGTTTATCCAATCATCAATTAATGGGTATACCAGCTGCTTCCTGGATTTAGCTATTATGTATTGTACTGCTATAAACATTAGTATGCATGTATCACTGTAGTATGATGACTTAAACTCTTTGGGGGTGATACCTAGCAGAGCAATAGCTGGGTCATATAGGATTCCTAATTTCAATTCTTTGAAACATCTCCATAATGATTTCCATAATGGTTGCACTAGTTCACAATGAAGAAGGTTCAGCTACACCACCATTTGTTATTGTTTGATTTCCTAATAATTGCCATTCTTTCTGGAGTAAGATGGAATTCTAGTGTTGTTTTAATTTGCACTTCTCTAATGGCCAATGATGCTGAACATTTTTTCATCTATCTGTTGGCTATTTGTATTTCTTCCTCTGTGAAGTATCTGTAGGTTTTGTCTTCACTCTACTAATTGATTCTTTTGCTGTACAGAAGCTTTTTAGTGTGATATATTGATTACTGCTGCTATTTCTTGTGCACTTGAGGTTTTAGAAAATTCTTTCCTACACCTATGTCTTCAAGTGTTTTACCTATTTTATACTCCAGAAAGTTTAATGTTTGTTTTAATCTTTATATCTTTAATCCCTTTTGATTTTAATTTAGTACATAGTGAGGCATAAGGGTCCAGTTCCAGTCTTCTACAAACAGATAACCAGTTTTCCCAATACCACTTATTAAATAGGCTATCTTTCCTTCAACTTTTGGACACTCTGTCAAAGATCAAATAGTTTAATATGTCTGGGGAGGTTTCCATATCCTCTATTCTGTTCCATTGATTTTGTTCCAGTACCATGCCATTTTTATCACTATAGCTTTGTAGTATAGCTTGAACTCTGGTATTGCTATGCTGCCTGCTTTGTTCTTATTGCTCAAAATTACTTTTTCTATTTGGGGTCTCTTCTGGTCTCATATCAATTTTAGGATTGTTTTCTCTATGTCTGTAAAGTATGCTGTTGGTATTTTGATTGGGACTGCATTGAATCTGTATAAAAGTTTTGGAAGTATGGCCATTTTGACAATATTGGTTCTACCTATACAGGATCAAGGGACATCTTTCCATTTTCTGATGTTCTATTCAGTCTCCCTCTTCAGAGTACTGTAGTTTTCTTTGTAAAGGCTTTTCATTTCCTTGGTTAGATTAATCCCTAGATATTTAATTTTTCTTGAAGCAAGTGTGAGTGGTTTTTCAGAATTTCCTTTTCATCCTGTTCATAGTTGGTATACACAAATGCTAATGATTTCTATACGTTGATCTTGTATCCTGCTACTTGCTGAAATTTGTTATTAGTTCTAAGAGTTTTTTGGTGGAGTTTTATCTAGAGTATCATGCCATCTGCAAATAATGATAATTGGAGCTCTTCATTTCCAATATGTGTCCCTTTTATTTCTTTCTCTTGCCTAGTTTCTCTACCTAATGTTTCAAATACTGTTCTGGCTAGCAGAGGTGATAGTGGACATCCCTGTCATGGTCTAATTTTATGGGGAATGCTTTTAGTTTTTCCCCATTTAGTACGATGCTGGCTGTTTGTCATAAATAGTCTTTATCATATTCAGGTATGGTCCTTCTATGCCTGTTTTCTTCAGGGTTTTGTCTTGAAGGGGTGTTAGATTTTGTCAAAAGCTTTTTCTGCATCTATTGATATGAACACATGGTGGGTTTTTTTTTACCTTACTCCTATTTATGTGATGTATTACACTTATAGATTTATGTGTGTTGAACCATCCTTACATCTCTAGATAAAACCTACTTGATCATGATGTATGATGTTTTTTATGATGTGCTGCATTCTATTTGCTAATATCTTGATGAGGATTTTTGCATCTATGTTCATTAAAGAGATTGGCCTATAGTTCCCTTTTTTAGTTGGGAATTTAGTTGGGTTGTGGGATTAGAATGAAAATGGCTTCCTTAGATGAATTTGGGGGCACTCCATTCCTTTTAAACTTCTTTGAAGAGCTTGAGGAATATTGGTGATATCACATCCATAAAGGTTTTGTAGAATTCAGCCATGAATCCATCAGGTCCTGGGTTTTTTTTTTAGTTGGTGGATTATTTAATACTGAGTCAATTTCATTGCTTGTTATTGAGCTGGTAAGCATATTTATGTCTTCTTAGGTCAGTTTTGGTAGTTTGTATGTGTCTAGAAATCTGTCCACTTCTTCAAACTTTGCTAACATCTTGGAATATAATTTTTCAAAGTTGTTACTATCTTCTGGATCTTGACCACATCTACTGTGATTTTACCTTTGTCATTTCTAATTGTGTTGATATGAGTCATTTTTCTCTTTCTCTTAGTGAGTCTTGCCAAGGGCTTGTCTATTTTATTTACTCTTTTGAAGAACCAGATCTTTGATTTGTTGACTTTTTTATAGTTTTTTGTCTCAATTTCACTTATTTCCACTCTCATCTTTATAATTTTCCTCCTTAATATTGATTTGGGGCTGGTTTGTTGTTGTTTTAAGTATTTAAGATTTCTCATAAAGTTATATGGCCTGCTCTGTTTTCTGAATGTGAACATTGATTGAGATTAACTATCCTCTAAGAACTACTTCCATAGTGTCCCAGAGATTTGGTTGAGTTATACAACCATTGTCATCAACTTTCAGAAATTTTTTTAATATCTTCTGTGACCAATTGGTTGTTGAGGAGTATGTTAATTTTCCAGGAGATTTTGCCTTTTCCAAAATTTCTTCTGTCATTAATTTCTATTTTCATTGCAAAGTGGTCAGATAGTATGCATGGGGTGATTTTAATTCTTTTATAATTACTTAAGCAGGATTCGTAGACTAGTATGTGATCTATTTTGAAAAAGTACCATGTGCTGCTGAAAAGAATGTGTGCTCTGTTGAAGAGCAGTAGAATACTCTGTGTATATCTATTAAATCCATATGCTCAAGGGTGTGATTCAGCTCTAAATTTTTTTATTTGCTTTTTGTTTAGTGGAACTGTCCCTTTGCAAAAGTGGAGTGTTAAAAATCTTCTACTATGATCATGTTAATGTTTATGTGATCTTTTAATTTCAGCAGGTTTTGTTTTATTAAGATAAGTGCTCCAGTGCATATATGTTTATCAATGTTATAACTTCTTGTTGGATTGTTCCTTTAACTAGTATATTGTCACTTTCTTTATCTCTTCTAATAGATTTTAACTTGAAGTTTGCCATGTCTGTTATTAGAATTACTACCCCTGCTTTTTGGGGGGTCCTGGTGCATGAAATGTTGTTTTCCATCCTTTAATATTTAGTCTATGATTATCTTTTTGGATTAGATGAGGTTTTCTAATGTACCAGATTGTTGGATTCTGTTTTTTGATCCAGTGTGCCAGTATGCGTCTTTTTTTTTTCTTAAACTCTTTTATTGGTACATTTTAGGTATACAGTACATTTACATTTATCATTGGGTGCTTGTACCTGTACATGATGTATCTTGGTTCTTATTTTTTCCCCATTACCTGTGCGCCCTTCACCCCTAAACCCTTCCCTATTTACATACTTCGTTTCCATTTTTTTTCTTTTCTCATAATTTTTCCTTTTCGTTCTTCCCTTTCCCCTTCCCCTCCCACCACCCCTACCCCACTTCAGCAGCACATATACTAACATTGGAATGATACAGAGAAGATTAGCATGGCCCTTGCACAAGGATGACAGTCTGTGTCTTTTGATTGGAGAGCTGAGGCTCTTAACCCTAAGAGATATTCCTGAGATGCATAGGTTCTTTACTATTTCTATCTTCTTCACCTGTTGACATGTCATTTGTTTTACTTTTCCTGGTTTCTTGTTGTTGTTGTTGTTTATCCATTGACTTCATCAGTTTCCTCTTATGTATGTCCAATCTGTTGTTTCTGTTAAGAATATTCTTAAATATTTTCTCCAGAGCTGGTTTAGAACTCATCTATCTTCTGAGCTGGTCTTTTTCATGGAAATACCATATTTCTCCATTGATTTTTAAGGAAATCTTTGCTGAGTAAGTTAATCTGGGTTGGAAGTTATTTGCTCTTAGGGCTTGAAAAACTTCATTTCAAGCTCTTCTGGCTTTCATGGTTTGGGCTGAGAAGTCTGCTGTGATTCTGATTGATTTACTTTTATATGTGAGTTTTTGTTTTTCTCTGGCTGCCTATAAAATTCTGGTTTTTGTTGTTGGATATCTGTGAATTTAATCAGGATTTGTCTTGATAAACTTCTCCTTTCATCATTATTGTTTGGAGTTCTATAAGTATCACTTACTTGTATTTTAAGATCTTTTTATATTTGGGAAGTCTTCTTCCATAATTTTTGTAAGCGTGTGGATGAATCCATCTGTGCAATTTTCTAGATTTTCTCTAACTCCAATTAGCCTTAGATTGTTCTTTTTGTTGTCGTCTGGTAGCTGCTGGACAGTCTTCTCTTGTTCTATTTTCTTTGCTAGATTTCATGTGAGAAAAACCTGAAAGATATGAGAGGAGAAAATGACTAACTCACAAGGAAATAAAATCAATTCAAATGGATTGAAGTAATGATCTAGATATGCTTACTTTGGCTGGACCATTGCATCATGTATGGATCAAAACACATGGTACTTCCTGGTTATGTATAATTCTTAATTTAAATAGACAATAGAAATATCAAGTAATATGCCACATTAGTAGAATTAAGGATAAAGTCACATGATCATCTAACCAGAAAAAGCATTTGACAACATTCAACATGCTTTCATGGCAAAAATATCACGGTATTATTAGTCATTATACAACCTTGAAAAAGAAGGAAATCCTATCACATGCTACACTATAGATAAACTCAGGAATATTACGCTGAATGAAACAAGCCAGTCACAGGACAAATACTTAATCATTCTTCAGAATATGTATCTAAAATAGTCAAACTCAGAAAAAGAAAGCAAAGTTTCCAGAGGTCATGGGGGAGAGGGTAATGTGGAGTTGTTTGATGAACACAGAATTTCTGTTCTGCAAGATGAAAATACTCTAGAGGACACTGATGTTATAAACTTGATAGTATCAAACTGTACACTGACAATAGTTCGCATGGTATGTGTAATGTCAGGTGGTTTCTATTACAATAAAAATTAACTGAATTATATAGGCTGCTTTTCTATGCTTTTTATTTTCCTTGTTGATTAAGGAAGATTTCAGCTTCTCCTCACTGATTTTACTCCTTTTTCCCATTCTCTCTAAGGATTTCCACAGTTATTGTTAGGTGCGTGCCAACAAGACTCAGACAGAGAGGAGCAGTATGTGGGGTGGGCTGAGTCAGCTGAGATGGATTTCATTTGTGGTAGGAGAGCTCACAGTCTGGGAGGTGGGGTTGAGAGATTGGATGAAAGGCAGCAGCAATTACATGATGTAATGTTAACAGTGCCCATGAAATCCTGATTTGCAAGCCTTTGACGTAAAACCTGCACAGATGAGAAGCATGGGACAGGATGCAAGTTACTCCCAAAACATAACCATCAGATCTTAGTAAGGGCAAGATGTTGTTACTCATGCAATACCATATTTTGAGAAAACGCCCAACCTGGAGGGGAAGAAAGCAAAGCAATATGTTGAGTATTGGCTGTGTGTCTGGTTCTACCTTAGGACAAATCAAGCATGTAGATTCAAGAAATTTATTAGTCAGCAGAAGCAGACAAAAAAATAATTAATGTGTGTTATGTACACATACAAACTCCCCCTAAATAAATGTAATTATTTAAATAAAAAAATCTTTATGATATATTATGTATGTCTAATCTGTTTTTTCTGTTAAGAATATTCTTAAATATTCTTATGACTGCAAACATGTACTAATAAAATGAATAAATAAATACTGAAGTTTTAAAAATATAAACATGTACTCTTAGTGGAGTGTTTGAGATGGCATAGTACAGTATTGTACAATTCAAGAAGGGCACAAAGGGAAGAGATGGGAGCTGGAGAGAGGATGGCATCAGGCAAGGCCTCAAAAACAAGGTGGTATCTGGAAAAGGCGATGCGACTGACCAACGGCTTCTTTTTTCCTCTTGTCTGGCAAGCAGAATCCAAGTTCTGTTAAGGTGTCAATATTGCCCTTTAGGAGGGGCAATCCTATCCCTAGACCACAGAATATTCTGAATAATCACAATACTCTTTCTTTTTAAGTGACACACCTAGGGGTAGACATTTCTAAGTTTTCCCCAAGTCATCAATTTGAGATGGACTGGCAAGCTGTTGGGAAATATCTCCTGGTTCCTGGAGAAAGACACAATGGAGAGAGGCTATGTCCCTCTCCTGGGCTTTATTGTTTTATGGCTAAAAGTTGGACTCTCTTCAGCCAGCTTGCAGCAATGCTAGGGCCCTGCTTCAAGCAGAATCTTGCTCATGGGCAAGGCTGAGCTATTCAGTCATGAAGCTACTGCAGCTGGAGCTCTCCTCGGGACTGTATTTTCTCAAAATTTTCAGGACATTGACCATGAGAAATTAAAATCTAAGTGATATGCTCCTTAATCTCCTGATTGAACAGGTTGCAAAAGTTTGAGAAATAGAACGTAGTATTTGGAGAGAAAGCGTAAAGGTGGGAAGGATCAATTCTTGGATTGAATATTCCAGCATGGTTTTTGAATGGCTCAGGACAGTGGAGAACAACACTAGGATTAGAGTTGGGTGTAATGGTGCGTACCTGTAATCCCACCCTTATGGGAGGCCTGAGTCAGGAGGATCACAAGTTCAGGCTCAGCCTGGACAACATAGTAAAACTGTGTGTCAAAACACAAAAATTTAAAAAGGGCTTGGAATGTAGGTCAGTGTGTAGATCGTGGGTCCAACTGATGAGACAGACTAAGGTTAGGATGGTCGTGCTGGTTGAGTCAGGACTGAGCTCATTCCCGCGATGACTTCCAGGCCATGGGGGCCTGTCCTGTGGTGGTATCAGGACTGGATTTCAATCCATAGCAAGGCTCCTAAACTTTCTGACAGAGTGTCAAAACTAGTAGCTCAGCTCTCGGAATATTTCTTTAATTCATAAAAAAAAACTGCATGGGATCATAAAGGAGACTAGTTATGTTGTATTTTTAAATGGGTACAAATTTGAATTACAATAACTAGTGTTCTTTATCAATGTATTATATGATAAAAACTAGTAGTGCATCTAATAACTATATGAATTTGGAAAATGTAATGAGTAGAAACAATATATCAATACATATCTAACCACTGTACTGGATGTGGAAAGATCTGTGAGTTAGTTCTCTTGAGGAGATGGCCTTTGGTATTGCTAAAATCTCCTCTGACTTGTCTGTGCTCATAAGTGAAGGAATGATTGAACTCAAAATGCAGCATCATTGCCAAGTAAGTTCACAGACACTGAATTCTATCCAACTCTTTCTAAGTGCCCCAGGGCACCCAGCGAGGCCAAGAAACATCTGGGAATGCAGGTACTGCCACACACTCCTTCAACTTCTTCATCAGTCAAAAGTGCACTATGCTTCCAGGATGAACTTTCAAATCATTAGACAAGCATTTCCACCATTCAATGTGTCTTTTACTGTAATATTTTTTTTAATTTAAGTATCCATTGTATTTTGTGATCACACCTCATATAGTGGCTGGGTGACTCCATATGTCCATTCCCTCATCTTGCCGGGGATTTAGCTCAGTGGTTTCGCTGCCTGCTGCAGAAGCACGAGGACCTGAGTTCAATCCCCAGTACCAAAAAAAAAAAAAGAAAACAATTACATTTCCTCATCTTTACTAGGACATACAGGGTCCCTGTGGCCAATTTGCTTGCATTTTTCCACTGAAATAAAGAATTTCAACTGAAATCACAAAGGGAGATCCTTGGCTTTTAGAAACAACTACAAGAAATGCCTCCTGGCCCCATGGCTTAAGGCTTGAGACTATGATCATGTCATCATTATCTAATTGCCAAGTATTTTCTGATTCCTTGTGAGGCTTCCAGAACTATTCCAAGTGTTTTCCCTGAATTGACTCATTTAATCTACCTGTTAGCCCTGTGGGTAGTATCATCATGCTGAGTTACATCTGAACCAACTGAGTCACATGATGGTCCATGACCAGCCCAGAACCAAGCACCTCCTGTGGGGTTGGGAAGTGGTCAGTGTAAGAACCAGCACCCTCAGACAGCCTGTGATCATCTCCCCTAAGAGTCTGGGCCAGAGCTCCTGGAAAACCCAAGCTCACCACCCTCAATTCCTTTGTGGTCAGCTTTCCAGCTGTAAATAATTACTAAAGAAAATTTCCTGGTTGAATCATAGAAAAACTGGAAGACAGCTTACTGATTAGTTTTTGAATGTAACATTTTTCCCCTTGATAACTTTATTTCTTTCATTCAGAGCTGTACTGTAATAATTGATCTAAGAAGGTAAAATGAGAGAGAAAATAGGAAGTCTATTATGTCAGAATCTACTATTTGAAAAGGAAGAACAATTAGGAGCCTATCTCTGCATTAGAGATTAGGGTCAAAAAATTATCATTTCTAAAGCAAACAAATAATAAGTGAAACCATGAGGCCAACAAAACAGGGCCTTGGCCTCTCAGAGAAGAGTTGGTTTCAGTACAGGACACAGCATGTCCCTGCATGTGGGCAAAATCACCAGGGCTGTTTCTTTGTAAGGCTTATAGAGAACCGAGGATCCCAGCTGCTGCGAAGGCAGCATCATTTGGAGACTGTGCTGGCAGGACAATGTGGACAAGGCCTCCCTGGCCTACATATCCCTCAGAGAGACATTCTGAAGCTGAGGCTGAGAACAGCCCCTGCCTGTAATAATGAGCTTCAGCAAAATGATGCTTAGAGCTCACGCACTGAAGAACTAATAAAATAAATTCCATGAAATTGGCTGAAAAACACCCCTTATTTATTGAGTTGGATTTTTAATAGTACTTTCAAAAATCTTGATGGCATAGAAACACACAGGTTTTCTGAGCTAAAAGGCTTTGTCTAATAAATGAATGAAAATAATTTGGAAGAGAAGACTAATAGCAATAAGCAAACCAAGAACCACCTATCTCTTTGGTAACCAGTGTCATTTGTTTCTGGATTATATTTCCTATGTTTCCTTTGTTAAAACGAGCAGGTAAATATATGGTTTTGTTTCTGTTTCTTTTTTGCACAGAACATTACAGATCATCTTTCCTATTTTGCTTTTTTGTTGGGGGTGGGGGTGTACCAAGGAATGAACTTAGGACCTTGCGCTTGCCAAGCAGGCACTGTACCACTAAGCTACATCCCCGGTTCCTTATTTTGCTTTTCTAAGTCACAGTATATCCTAGACCTAAAATCTCTCCAGTGAACTCACCCCAAATGATCAGTCCACCTCTGCTCCCACAGTAGGAAGCCTGAAAGTCGGTGGGATCCTAAGTGACTTCACACACACCCATGGTCTCCTGTTGCCTACAAGATAAGACAGAACTCAAATTGCTCTTCAAGACATTCCAATTCCTTTGTAATAACCCTTGTTTATTTGTTCCATCTGATATCATTCCCATAGATTTTTCCCATGAATCTTAATTCCAGCCTCAGCCCCCTATACTCACATTCTCTGGAATCATCACGCTGTTTTCAGGCTTGCCTCTCTCTATAGAGATTTGTTCCTGTGTTTGAGATGTATTTCCCCTTCCCATAAAAAATTGAAAATCTTCCTTATCCCTTCATTAGTCATCTAGGGAACCATCATTGCTGTGATGTGTCCCTGAAGGCTCAAGACTGAATGGCCTTTCCTAAAATTTGTCTCAACTTCTCTCAGAGCAAGTGTGTGTCTGAGTTATAGCATCAACCAGACTGCTCCACTAATCTGAACTAAATTCTCCTCCACCCCTCTATCCTTTCTGAAGATTATGTGCTCCTCGGATAGATCAGGGAAAGCAATCTTAATTACCTCTGTATCTCCAGTGCCCGTAGTGGATACATAACCATGAATCAAGCCATTAAAGATGCAAAGGTAAAGACTAGTATATTTTTTAATGGAATTAAAGTGAAATAAAATGTTCTGTCAGGAAGTTTACATTTTATTCCTCTGTGTTCATTACCAAACTCATGTTAGAGTTTTTCCTACACTCTAATAATTGAATATGGGATTTCAGCTGAATTATTTGAAAAATGATCAAAAAATAGAGAGACTACCAAAATCAAGTCTAGGGAAGGCTCAGTTATACAGAGTCTGAGATTATTTTAGAGGTCATATGGTAAATTACAATGTTTTACTGAAAGAAATAAACACAGCTTTAATAATTATGTTCAAGGTCTTTGAAAGAAATGTGAATGTTGTCAGAATCAAAATAGAGAGTCACTTATGTCAATCTTAACAACAACAACATAACAAAAGGTAATTAAATCCAGGAGGTTGTGCAGAAAAGGTTCCTATGCATGACTTCCTCCTAGTAACTATCACAAAAGATTGCCAGAACCAGGCAGGCGTAGAGGCCGCCACAAACTTCTCACACAGGACACACTTCTAAGAGGACATCTGTGCAGCAACTGCGGGTCGAACCTCAGGCTGACATCACCCTGGTGACCAATTACTATGGTCGAAGAGTACTCTTTCTAATTATCTGGTGTAACCTTCTTCATTTTTGTCTTTACAACTTCCTCATGCCTCAAACTCCTTGAGTATGCACTTGGTTTACTACATCACATGTTCTGATTGCATCACTCTGCTTTTTCCATATAAATAGCATTATTCTTAGGAGAACCTCTCTCTGGTTATTTTACATAATATTTATTATGAATTTTTTACAAGAATTCCCTTAACTTTTTCTCCTCCACTTCTTCTGAACATTTTTGGCCTTTAAATACAACTCTCATTACATTTTAGACTGAGCTTCTATGAAATGACCAACATTCCATGGATGACAGGGTTAGAAAAACGCTGTTAACTTCATTTTACAACTACACTTTTGTTTTCTTTGTTTTTCATTTTTCCTTTTTTCTTTTCTTAATTTTATTTTATTGGTACATTTTAGGTATACAATATAATGACATTCGTCATTGGAAATTTGCACCTTTACATAGTCTCTCTTGGTTCTTCTTTTCACCCTTCCCCTGCCCTCCCTTCAACCCCTCCATCCCTCCCTATTTACAAAGACTTTGTTTCCATTTTTCCATTTTCTCATATTAATTCCATTCCCTTCTTTCCTTTCCCCTACCCCTCCCACTTCCCCTTCCCCTTTGCCCCTTTTCTTCCTATTTCACATTACCTATTATACATTTAGTCCTTATTTACACTTTCAGTTTCTCACACTAGAGAAACTATTTGGTATTTACACATGTGTGTCCTGTTTATTTCACTTAAGAGTATGGCCTCAATGTGCATCAACATCCTTGGTCATTTGAGAGATGCAGATGAAAACAATGCTGAGATTCCACCTCACTCCAGAAAGAATGGCTGCTATTATGAAATCAACCAATAACAAATGCTGGTGGGGCTGTGGGGAAAGAGGAACCCTGTTCCACTGCTGGTGGGAGTGTAGACTGGTGCAAACACTGTGGAAATCAGTATGGAGATACCTCAAAGAACTAGGACTGGAAGTCCCATTTGACCCAGCTATTCCCTGCTGGGTATCTTCCCCAAAGAATTAAAAGAATCATACCACAGTGATATATGTGCACCCATGTTCATAGCAGCACAATTTGTAATAGCTAAAACTTGGAAACAGCCCAAATGCCCATCAACTGGAGACTGGATAGAGAAAATGTTTTTTTTAATATAAAATGGAGTACTACTCAGCCATAAAAAAATGAGAAATTAGAGACATTTATAGCTAAATGGATCCTTTTTTTCTTTTTAATGCATGCCTCCAGTACATGAAGTTTACACTCATCTTGGAGAGTAGATACATGTACATACACAGCTTGCTTCTTTTTTAATCCCCTTTCCACCCACTTCCCTCCTTCTTGCTCTAAATCACCTTCCCCCATTTTCATTCTTGTTGTTATTATTATTCTTAGCTCATGTTTATGACATATAATGTTCACATTCATTATTATTAGTATCCTGTACATTGCATATTTTAAATTTTCTTATTTCCCCCTCCACTCCTCCTCTCCTCTTACCTTCAGTCTCCCGGATCCCCTTGCATTTGCAAGAAATCTGTCCTCTTGTTTCCTTCCATCAATTCTTTATTATGCCCTTTCTTTTTACTTTGCCTTACCCAAATGAGAGGTACCATATGGTATTTAAGCTTGTGTGTCTGATTTATTTCACTCCTTGGCTATAATAAAGGAACATTTGAGACATCTGTAGGAAATGAGTGCATCTGGAAAATATAATGTTGAGTGAAATAAATCTGGTTGTATTTTGTTTGTTTTGATTTTGACAAATCACAACTTCATAAATTCAAGTTAAATATTAACTTCAAAAGCAAAATTGAATTTATCTTATAAAAAATTGGAAAAAGTTCTGTTTCCTTTTATGAAATAAACACAATCCTAAAAACAAAACTTAAAAGTGACATTAAAAAGATATTCTTACATTTTGACAGGGCTTAAATATTGTCACTCTTTGTGACAAAAATAAAAAACATGGACAAGCAGAAAAATCATAAGTTTCTTGAACTGACCAGGAAACTGATATTACAGGGGATATCACCACCTTGAAATACAGAGGCAGGTTTGCCCAGAAGGCCATAACCAATACCTGCCCTTCTGGAGCTGGAGCCTGGGAGCCAGGAACTGGTAAGAATACATGGTGGTGATTCTGATCAACTGCTGAGGAGAAGTCAGGATGCACCTGAGCATGATTAGTTGCTGGGGTCCACAGACACTGGGGCCACCACACTTCTTGGCTTTACACCATGAAATCCCTCAAAGTTCCCACAGGAAAGATCCCTTTTGGAAAAAAAAAAGGAAGATGGATTGGACCTTCTTCATCCCACAAGCCAGCCTTCTTCAGAGCTGCATTCCTGGTGGGAAAATACACTTCCTACTCCAGAGAGAGGGGTAAGTGCTAGGGACACCGTAGGCAATAATGGAAAAGGGGAGAAGAAACTGACCACTAGAGAACAATACTGGAAAGTCGCAGCTCCAAGAAAAGACTTATAAAACACTAGGTTTTAGTGGGAAGAATGTGAAACACTCTCCCCCATCCCCACAGTACTGGGACTACTGTGGAAAGGGTGGACCCTTCTCAGTCCCACTGAGAGAGCGCCAAGGATGCCCTGAGGAGGAGCACCTAGGGATGCACAGAGCCAAGAAAGAGGCAAAGATGCCAGAGTATTCTGAGGTCTGAGCCCCCACATCTGCCACAGATGCTAAGCACGGTCTGGCTCCCAGCCAGGTAGACATAGATGCTGGGCACTGCAGCTCTCAATATGCCACATAACATGTGCGACTATCAACAAGAAGTTGCAGAGTGTGCCAAAAGAGCCTAGAGATGCATAATTATCAGAGACAGACACCAATAACCACACAGATGCTAGAATTATGGTACAGGAATTTCAATAAGTGTGATTAATATGTTGAGAGTTTAGTGGAAAGAGCAAAAAGCATTCCAGAGCAGATGGGTGCTGTCAGCAGAGAGACTGAAACTCTATGAAAGATACAAAACAAAGTTTGAAAAACGTCATAGAAATGGGATTTTTTTGATGGCCTCATGAATAGACTCAGCACAGCAGAGGTAAAAGTCAGTGAGCTGCAGGCAGGTTAATAGAATCCTCCCTGACAGAAACACAAAGAAAAAATGTACAAAACAGAACAGAATATTCAAGTCTTGAGGGACTAATTCTGAAGGTGGAAGAGACACTTAGTTGGAAAACCAGAGGATAAGAAAAAACTGAGCAAAGAAAAAATTGAGTTAATAGTGGCCAAAATCTGTCCAAAATGAAAAGCGGGCACCAACCAAACCACAGATTCAGGAAGGTCAGAGAACATGAAGCAAGATAAACATATCAGAAATGGAAACAGAAACAGTCCTCACATATGGTATCCAAACTGTAGAACAAAAAAGGCCAAGAAAAATGTCTTATGAACAGAGGAGGAGAAAGCTTCACTGGAGAATACAGGATGAGAATTGCAGTAGACTTCTCACCAGAAATGATTCAAACAGGAAGACAGGAAAGGAAAATATTTGTACTATGGAAAGGGGGGAGAGACAGATGGAAAGAAAAAAGGAAGGAAAGAAGGAAGGAAGGAAGGAGGAAGCAAGGGGAGAGGAAGGAGAAGGGAAGGAGGAAGAGAGAGGCAGAGGGAGAGAAGAAGTGAAGGAGGGAGGGGGAGGGAGGGAAGGAAATTGTGTGTTTAAATTGGCTAAAAAACACCACCCTAGAATTCTAGATAGAATAAAATTATCCTTTCAAATGAAGATGATCAAAGACTGTCTGATCGCACTAAGGCAACACGGAAATTTCACCACTGGACCCACTCTCTGTGAAATAATAGCAGTTTTTCAGACTGAAGGAAAATATCCTCAGTCAGCAATTTGCATAAATAAGAGTATCAGAGAAGAAACAAACAGAAAAATATAACTGATTTGAATATAGGCTTACAGGGGAATGAAGCCATCAAGACAGCTTAGAGCTGCTAAGAGGATCAACTGTAGTAGGAACTGACCTAAGGAAGTATGGAGTGGTGGGTATCTATCAGACCAGTAGGAAGAGCAGTGCACAGAACTGAACCCTGGTTGACAGCTATTTACCACACAGGAAGCCTTGAATGACTCTGAATATTTCTTCCTTGAGCAAAGAAGGAAAAAGAGGTGGGTGGTGGGAGGTGGGAGGTAGGCTTCCTACTGTTAGAATGGAAGATCACAGATCTCCAAAGAGATGTGGCTAAATTCATCCATATAGCAATGGCTTAGAGCTGGTTCATCAACACATGCTCACATTTCCCTAAATTATATGCAGATGCCTGTAAATAGAAATAGTTGTACACTTTGACCCAGCTATTCCCCTTCTTGGTATCTTCCCAAAAGAATTAAAAGCATCATACCTTAGCAATATATGCGCACCTATATTTATAGCAGCACAGTTTGGAAGAGATAAATCTTGGAAACAACCCAAATGCCCATCAACAGATGAATGAATAAAGATGATGTGGGGGTTTTTTATGCAATGGAGTACTACTCTGCCGTAAAGAAGGATATGCTTGAGACATTTCTAGCTAAATGGGTGCCCCTTGATACCATCCACTTAAGTGATATAAATCAGACATACGTGTTTAAATATTGCATTCTCCCATGCAAGAAACCTTACAGGTAAATAAGGATCAAAATGTATAATAGATACTGGGAAATAGGAAGAAAAGTTTTAAATGGGTAAGGGAACAAGGGAGAGGGGAGTGGAAAAGGAAGGAAGGGAAAGAAAACAAAAGAGAATAGAAGGAAAATGGAAACAAAGCTTTTGTAAACAAGGAGAAGAGGGATTGAAGGGAAGGGAGGGGAATGGGGAATCAAGATATAGCATTGCAAGGACAAAGTCCCTATGATGGATGTGATCGTCATGTATATCTAATGTGAACCAATACAATTAATTTTAAAAACTAAACTAAAGGAAAAAATATTTTTACATGTGTGTATGTAGTACCTGTTGGCTAAAGTGAGTAGCAGCAGCACCCCAGTAGCAAAAACATCTCGCTTTCTAATACCATTTTAATAAGAGAAACAAGTTTCTTAGAGAAACGATGGATTCTCAGATTAGGGAAGGAAATATGTAAAATAATTGTGTAGCATGCAGTGATGCCAAAAATAAAATTTTGCTAAAAGAAAAGACAACCACAAAACCCCACTTGTGTGATGAGGGCATGTCTGAGAGATAGAGTTGAAAAGGGTCCCAGTCACCAGAGCAGGGATAATTTGAGCAGTTACTATATAAGCAGCTCTAGAATATATCCTTACTGCAATATAATCCAAAGTATTAAGCAAATATTCACTTGTCCATGTTGACATAAATAAATCATTGAATAAATTGATACATGGGGGAAAAGAGACAAATTGTGTGTGCAGAAGATTTGCGTAAATTCTTCCTCAAGGAATTAGAACAAAACTCCAATTTGTACACAATGACCTCCTTCCAAAGAGCACCAGGTGCAATAGCTTTACCTTAGTAACCAATCCAATATAATGGCTGCTACAGAAACTGAGTTGTTACTGCTGATAATCAGGGAGAGAGTTGGGTATGACAGATTATACCCTATCCAATGGAATGGCCACAGCTAACTAAATTGTGTGCTTAAGCAGACTGTATTTGTTGGAGTAGATACAGACCTATCAATAGAGAATCATTTGCAAAGATTTCAGATATCCTTTCTTTTGACTGGGCAAGTAGAGAAGCCCCAAGGCAAGCATGAGAATCATCAGGGTCTTTGACCTGCCTGAACTATGCTGATCCTCTTTCATCATACAAGTCACTGGATCCAATGCCAAGCTACACTAGAAGAAAATAATCCTTTGGTCAATTGTGACATGAATTTCATATACAAAGTCTTCATCATCCCTGCTTATACTTTTATGGGGCATCTCTGTTTAATGTTTCTTATGTATATGGTTCAGCTTCCCAAATATGCCTCATATTCCCTAAGAAGGGCCCTCTTTCTCTTCTCCATGTGCTTGCAACATGACCTTAAATACAGGGCTATATTACCATTGACTGGGTGGATGTTCAAGATCCTAACTTCAGCATCCTCATGCATGCCTCAGCCAGGTGAGGAGAGAGTATTGAGAGTACTCAAGAACATAAGACACCAAAATATCTGCGCACAAAAATTAAATGTCATCTAAATCCTTTTATAATAAAAAGTTCATATTGATAGACATCTAAAGCATCTAACAAACTTGAAACTGTTTTGCCAGTGTCAGGCAGGAGATGAAGCACCTTTTTCTATTCCTTATCCATTGATTAGAGTGGTTACAAATTCAGTTGTTTTGGCTATACATCCCAACAAGTGGTTTTCTAGCATGTTGGAACTTGAAGAGAAGGTAACATTTTTCTCACAAGAGATCAAGAATCAGTCTTTCTTTCTTTCTTTCTTTCTTTCTTTTTCCTTCCTTCCTTCTTTCCTCACTCCATCTCTCATTCTTTCTTTCTTTCTTTCTTTAGTACTGAAGATTGTCCCCAAGGCCTTCACACTGAGCTACATCTCCAGACCTTTTTTAATTTTGAAACAAGGTCTCTCTAATTCACTAAATTGACCAGGGTAGGCTTGAATTTGCAGTTCTTCTGCCTCAACCTCTCAGAGTGCTGGGATTACAGGTTTATGCCACTATGCTTCCAAGGCCAGCAGGAATCTTTTCAAGGTTATGCCTCCACTTTCACTTCTTCTCTGTGAATTCACTGTACAATACCTGCAAGGACAGGTCAGGTTTTACACAAAGCCAAATATTAGTCTATATGGCCAAAGGGAAGGTCTGACAATATACAGAGTGCAATGCAGTGAGAGACACAAGAAATGATTGTGTCTCTGAGCCTCATGTTCCTCCTCTGTTAAATGATGATATGAGTTATCCCACTGACTTGCTCTGACATGTGAATGAGACCATCTATGTGACTCAATTAACAAATAGAAGCTACATTTTTTGGTGTCACTTGTCATTACCAGGCATAGTTTTCACTATGTAACTGACATAATCCTATATCATCCTCTCTACATTCTTCCTTGCATTCTTATGTTTTCCAATATCTGGAAAGCATATCTGGGCTTTGAGCCTTGTCCTTTGTTCTACAGAGCTCAGCCCAGTAGAAGAGGGATATCCAGGGTTGAGGGAGAAGAAGAAGCAGCAGCTACCTGGCCTTGAACACCCACAGGGGAGATTACATCTGGGATTAGGCAATCATTGCCAACTCCCCTTCAGGAGTTCTTCAAGAAATGTGTATTTATCTCAATTAGTACTAAGTTGGTGCTTGAGCAATGATAAAAACATCATCATTATAACTGAGGACTTGTTAAAGAAAATGAGCCAAGTATCTTTATTTCAAATATAGATAATGACTTCACAAAGATTCAAAAACTTTCAGAAGTGTCTTCACTTTCATCTGGCTGTTCTGGCTTCATCTACTCTCCAAGTGAAATGAGGACACTCTCAGTATAGTTCTTAGCATGATTGCCTTGACTTCTAATATGGTAGTGACACTTCCAGTTCTTCTTTACTGCAGATACATGTCGGACCAAATGATGTTTGTCATTTGTGCTTTGTGTTCCAGAGCATGGTGCTGTGTAAACGTTGTCTATGAGCACTAAAAGGCTCTCCCTTAGAAGTACTCTGGTTGGTGGAAATATAAAAATCCTCTTTGTTAAATGGACTTAGGAGCATTATTATGGACTTTCATGGGTTAATTACATGAATCAGTATCAATTGAAAAAAAAGCATTTATATTATCCACTATAATAGTTGGAATACTTTTTCAATCACATCTCCAGGACCTCAGACAGCAGCCACCTAGGCAGTATTCTCTATGTTCTCCCTTCTGTGGTTCTGAGCCAACTGCCATCCAACAGAAAGCCAGACTCCTAAAAAGATCATGGGGTGTCAGTATTCACCTTACTCATCAGATCTGTCTCCATGCAACTTCTGGCTCTTCTCCGAGGTCAAAATAACTACCAAAGGTAAACATTCTGAATCTATTCAGGACATGAAGAAAGCCATAACAATGCAACTAAAGCCACTCAAAATAGAGGACTTACTTCAGAAAGTGGCAAGAATGATGAGATAATTGTGTTCAAAGAGTCATGGAGTATTTTGAGAGGAGTTAGTAGGATTGTATATTTTACTATAATAACTTTTTTAATTTAAACATTTACCTTATTTTTCAATCACACCTAGTAAATAAGTCAGACATTGGGAGAAAAAATACTGCTACATAGATGGAAAGGCACCTGGCTTTCCCTTCATCACATCTCCTCAGTTTTCTGCTCTTGTAGTCATCGGTCAAGCTGAGAAAGAATTCCAAGGCTCCATCTCAAACTGGACCAACAGAATGGGTTCTCATTCCTGCTTTGTTAGAACTCCTAAAGGATCCACTGGGAAGGTAGAAACCTGCAATGATGGCTTAAAGTCTGTCCTATGTCTTAGCAGAATGTTTGATTATCCTTTGAACTCTTAGTCTTTTCTGCTCTGCCACTCACATGTGTTTTCTGGTATCAACTTGTACAGATTTTACCAACTACAAGTGAAAAATATCCTTAAAAGATGTACCTGTACTAAACAGGTACAGACTTTATTCTCTGATTATTATTCCATAAACAACACAATATACCAGCTGTTTACATATCCATTGTGTCAAGCATCACAAGATCCCAGAGATGATTTAAAGTATACTGACGGATGTGCACAGGTGATATAAAGACACTGTGCTATTTAAGGGATTTTAGTAGAATATTTGTAGATCTGAGTATCTTTAGGGGTCCTGAAACCAACCCTCCAGAGATACAAGAAAAGTATCCGCTTTACCTTATTTGGTTCTGTGAAGTTAAAACCAAGAGGCAGTTTACTGGAGATATAAGAAACCTGTATAAAGGGGATAGGTTGTCTTTTTTACAATTATACGTGACTTTCTCCTGAGACCATGTTAGCATTACTTGTTTTCCTCCACTGGAATATAAGCCCAATAGGGCAAGGATTTGTGTCTGTTTGTTCACATCTGTATCATCAAAAACTTCAACATATCCTGACATATGGAAGATAGCAGCAATTATTTTTAAATATCTACATACAAACTCTGATACAAGAAGAATGTCTACTAAATAGATAGTATCATGATAGCATTACTATCTCTGCCTTCATCTGCCTATAGTGAGAAAATGTACATTTTTTTCAATTAGGAGAGCAATCTTAAATTAGAATTATTAAAAGATTATTTTGAGAATGTAAAGAAACTATATGATAAAGAAAGGTTTTTTTAAAAACATTTATCATTTAAGAGTCACAACAAGGCCGCACACTCACCACAGTATTCAACATTTAAAATTTCCCTAAAGGATTCCCAACAAGCTTGGCCAAGTATTGCTGCTAAATATAATAATTATTACTGTTTCACCTATTACCGAATTATAATGATTTTGTATAAGCTGAAAAGTTACTAGAGAAAAAAAAAAATTGTTAAGGTGAGATTTTTCCACTTACTTTATATTTCAGCTGAGAAAAACAACGGAGATATACATCTAGTATTTTATTCTTATTTCATTAGGTGAAAATAAATTTTGCTTAGACTAATTTTTAAACACACAGAAACCTCTAACTAAATGTAAATTAATAAATTTTATGGCTGTTGACGTGGGAAACGGTCAAACCTACAGAAGAAGTCTGAGTATGCATTGTCTAGAAATAAATCCCTAGTGGGATGGCTCTTCGTCCTTATCCTCATCCTCATCATCCTCTGTCTCATCACATTCACCACCTTCACAGTCACCACCTTCATCACCAGGGTTGTCCTTATCATTATCAGCACCATCTGTATTGTCACCACCATCACCACGCTCCTTATCATGACAATCACCATCATCACCCTCATTCTCATTGTCACCCTTCTCATATCATTAATGTCATCATCAACACCATTATCCAAGCAAATCTCTACACAGCTCTTACCTTATACCAGCCACTGTCCAAGCCATTTTCATACATTAACTTAGAGACACTATGGAGATACATTTTAAAGATGGGGACACTGAGGCACATAATGATTCAATAACTTGCCCATGGATACATAGCTCCTAATTTTTTAAAAACCTGAATTCAAACCTTCTGCTTCCATCAAGAGCTGTTTGTTCCCATGTTCTAGTGCCTCTCGATCGTGAAATAAAGAATCCTTTTTGCACTATGATTAGGTCATTCTACCACTGCAAATATTAAATATAAATACATACTTAACTTACTAAAATGTCTGCCTTTTGATCAAGAATACCATGAGTCAAATATGCAATTATGACCTTTAATATTATATCCAGAGAACAACTAAATCTCATGAAAACAATTCTATAGAGAAATTTTACTTCAATATTAGTATTTATCAAAAGAAATTTTACTTTCACAGTTTAAAGAAATGTCTGTTCTAATAAAATATTTTTTCAACTTGAAAAATAATGATGTTATGTTTTCAAGATAAAATGTGAGGTTTAGTAATTTAAAGCACATACTTGTGATAATTTGGTTAAAAAGCTTTACTTTATCATTTTAAAATTTTATCTTTAAATGCTATTTGAATAGTGTCCTATTGAGAGCATATATTTTAAATTACATAAAACTTCAAAAAAAGTAGGTGTCTTAGTAAATTTCTTCCCCCAAATATTTTTAAATTATACAGTACTTATGTAAACATTTTTTACAGATCCTTAAACATCTTAAATCTAAATCATTAATATATCAATATACAACGCAGAAGCAGCTAACTGGAAAAAACTAATACAACTGTTCAAAATCACTAACTAACATATTAACTCATTTTCTTTATCCCATAGTATCCACAGAAGTCTCACAAGAACAATACTACCATGAACACCAACAATATGATTAATGAACACAATTGAAGAACGTTTTGCTTTATGGAATATTTCACTTATCTATAATCTTTGAAATAATTTCTCTCTAAATAATGCTGCCAAGATAAATTCAATTGAAAATTTTCATTTTGCATTTTATTTTATGGATTTTAAAATTAATTCTCTTTGCTATAATATTTTTTAAAACATCTTTTGCAATTATATTTACCTAATGCTAAAATAAATCTATATTACTGATCTCCCATTGGGTCTTCTTATTTCTGTTTCCTTTCCCCATTATCCTCCCTCATTCTCTAAGTGACAAATTTTTGTTTTTTAAAATAGAAAGTACTACACTGTACCCACCTTACTCCATGTTATTTTTTATTTTGTTATGTTATTTTGTAGTATGGGGCATTGAACCCAGGGCCTCACGCATCTTAGGCAAGTGCTTTAGTGTTTGGGGGGGTTTTCGTTGTTTTTTTTTTTTGGTACTGGGGATCAAACTCTGGATCTTGGGTTTGCGAGGCAGGTGCCAGAACCACTGAGCTAAATCCCCGGGCTGGCAAGTGCTTTACCAGTGAGCTACATCCCCAGGCTTTTTTCCTTTTATTTTCAGACACAGTGTTACTAAATTGCCCAGACTAGGCTTGAACTGGCAATCCTCCTGTCTCAGCATCCTGAGTAGCTGGGATTGCAGCAGGCGTCACAACACTGTGATCCACCTTCTCATGTCTTTTTCACTTCACCACATATCTTGGAACTACAAGGAATCAGATACGTGTCCCTGCAGGGATAAAAATAGTGCTGTGTCTTAGTTACTTTCTCATTGTTGAAACAAAATATCCAACACACAAAAGTTAAAGGACAAGAGGTTTATTTCAGTTTACAGTTTGTAGAGGTTTCAATCCCTAGTCAGTTGCCTCCAAGGCATGCCAGCATGGCAGAGGATCATCACAGAGGAGAAACAATCCATGGCAAGTCAGGCAGGAAGCAACAAGCAGCAACAGCAGCTGCAGCAGCAGCAGCAGCAAAAAGCCTACCTTCTTTCTGTCTCTTTATATCCATCCAGCCTACAAACCTATTGAGTAGTACCATCCATACCCTCAGTCCTAATATCAGACCATTAATCTCAGCATCATACCCTTAATCCACACTTACACCATAATCCAGCCACCTTCAAAACTCCCCACCTGTGACCCCATGAGGTTTGGGGGAACATCTAGATACAAGCCATGCTGCAACTAAAAGTCTATGCACACAAATGTCCATAGAATGGTTTCTTGGAATTTGGATCATAGGATCAAAGAGTAACGTGAATTTTGTTAAATGATGCCCAGATCCTGATGGAGTTGTATGCATTAGTTGATGCATTTTGGCAAGCATCTATGAGAGATTATTTGTAGCCTTATTATAAAAGGATTTCTAAGTCAAATTGGCATAGTTTAATTTGTGTTTCTCTTATAATCATGATTGAGTCACATTTCATATGTTTAAGAGCCATTTTTCCTGTTACATCTCTGGCCCACTTTAATAGTTTTTTAATAAAATATAATTGTTACCTACTCTATTGTCATCCTCATTTCTGTCATGTTTATCTAAATTCTACAAAGTAAATTTACTAAATGTAAGTACATGTGTTTAATGCGAACTTCAATCCTTATACTGTCACTTTCCTATTTATTTTGTGTGATTGGAGCAAATTAGGAAAATGAATCCTCAGATTCATCTATGATAACAATATACTTGAGTTCCTGTGTTTTCATATTCATTTCTATGTTGCGTTTATTCGTGAAGGTCAATTTAGCTTTGCACAAAGTTGTGGTCTCGCATTTTGAGTATCTTAAATATGCTACTCTCTCTTCTTTTGACAGATGGTGTTACTGTTGAAAATCTGATGTCTCTACAAAGAGGTTTTATTCCTTGGTGACTTCATTGGATTCTTACTCTTTCATTTAAAATGTAATAGTTTTATGACATTATGTCAGAATTGTTGATCATGTGTTGATTTTTCCTAGGTTCACAGAATTATCTTTTAATATGTAGGTTCAGATCTTTTTTATTCCAGGGAAGTTTTATTAAATGTATTTGTTCTCTTCTATTACTTCTACTACATGTCTGTTTAATATTTTTGCTTATATTATATATCTCCTGCAATAACCTTGCCAGATAGTTCTTCTCATTAAGGAAGAGAAACTCAATCCCTATGGAAAATGATTAATTAATTAAATATGAAAACATTAAAAGATGATCTAGGTAACACTGTACAATGATGTAAATTTAAAGCATGTCCCCATGAGATGATGCAAATAAACTTCTGTACACTGTGCCTTGAACAGCTCATTATCTGCCAGCTGTCACTAGTGGAAGTCACAGCCAAGTGCAGCAGCAGTGACGTTCAGGATGCGACATCACTGGCAATTGCTTTTAACAAACCTATCAACAGCACCGTCATTTTCAGTAGTTTATTTGGTTTGTTTTGATGGAGCACTTTGTAATTTCCCTAAATCTATTCCAAATGTAGTTATTAAAAGATCCCCAGTGTCTTTTTAATGCCTTTCTGCTAATGTTACCAATCTCTAGCCCCTCTCTTTTATAATGATTTAGTATGAATTCCTTCTGCTCATCTTTTAGTGGCAGTTGATGGGGAAAAGAATGACAATTGCAAATGACTCTTCAAACCAGTGTCACAAATGGGCCCAATGTATAAGGGACCCCCATTCCCTAGCCACATGGCAGCTAGGAAAGGCCTAGATAAAGGAGACCAGACACCCTTAGTAAATTTCTTCTGACCTAGAAAAACCCTTTCCATACCTCACTAGAGAGGACCAGAACAAAGAAAGAAGTGAGGGCATGCTGGTTGTCCACGCAGCTGTCCGTGCCACTAGTCCATGATAGTAGTCCATGCAGATAGTCCATGCCAGAGGTGTAGGCTTGTGGTCCATGCTAATTAGTGGTCCTTGACAGTGGTGGCAGCAGAGTGAGCACAGGAGCACCTGGTGTTGCTAGGACGCCCTCACGTGGCAAGGAGCTCTTCTCTCAGAGGAAGCCTGCTCTTCACCAGCCATTTACAAACCAGACCATGACTTAGCATGGGAAGAATTCCAGTCCTAGGTTAACAAGTCTGAAAGAGGGAGGCAAGGTACGCATCCTCCACAGAATCCATCCAAATGGACCCATCAAGTAGAACACTGATCAGGTACTTTTCTCCATTGGTGAGTTGATGGATACCTCCATGTCTGCTCCCACTATGATAACTTTCTGAACATTGCAGCTTCATCAATGGGTTGAAAAACTTCATATGCATAAGTTGAATCTGAAGTTTATCTCCCTTGTCACAAAACTAGCAACAGTATATTTACCAGTAAAAGACTTTTTAAATGTCAAATCAATTTTATATATCCTCATGGTTGAAAAATGTCTAAAACAAAGTCTTATACCTACTTATTTAAACAATACTTCTGCATGGTAACTAAGTCTTGCTGAAATCTTTCATATGGATACTTAAGAATACAACTGATATTTTAAAATGTACTTCTTCATGGGTGAAAACCAAGTTTCTAGATCAATGAGTTATAATCATTAATTGAGAAATTTTGTACAAACCCAGGAATTTAATAATGTTGCAGAATGCATTGTACTATACTATATTATAATTTCAATATAGAAAAGAACATTATTTCTCCAAGTACCATATAGACACCCTCAAATCCCTCACATTTTCCCAGTGAATTATATATATAATATGGTCTTCTATACCTGTAATAATGTCAAAATTACCAGGACCAAACTTCCCTCCAGGACATGACTTCCCAGTTCTTCCCTGTCTACAGGAGGCCTCCTCGCTCTCCCAAGGCATTGGCATCAATTGTATGCCACTATCTTCTGGAACTGATCAATTCAAATGGACAGAGGGCTTAGAAGGCAACCGTCTTTCTCTTCCTATCCCCAGAGCAAACTTCAGGTTCTCTGTGCAAATCCCAGCCAGACAAGAGCCCTGGATTTCTCCTAATTCTCAGACCACCAGATCAAATATTCCCCCTAGATCTTACCTTCCCACTTGCTCACTGTAATGTACAGATCCTTGCAAGCCAGTACATGTGCTAGGTCAATTTCCTGGGCTGCATCCCGAGTTGAATCTGAGCAAGGTGAGAGATACATGGTTAAGCATAAAAGCTTCGTTGCTTTCACCTTCCTTCACAGCCAACCTTTCAGACCCAGCTCAGTGAGTGTATCTCTGGATGCTCTTTGAAATTAGTGGCTTCTCTCCATGTCATGTGTTATTATCATTATCCACCAAGCACCAACCTCTGCACAGCAGTTGTTATTCCTGGATGAACTTGTGATTGTTGCTGTTTTTGCTTGTCTCATATTAGTGTCTCAGGATTGCTCCAACAAAGCACTGCCAAACTAGGTGGCTGAAAGAAGCAGAAATGTATTTTTGCAAAGTTCTGTTATCTATAAGTTTGAAATCAAAGTGTCAGCATTGCCTCACTCCCTCCAAAGATGCTAGGGAAATGTCCTTCCTGCCTCTTCCTGACCAGGGTGGCTCTCAACAGTCCCCAGCTTTCCTTGGCTTGCAGCTGCGCCTCCCAACTCTGTCTCTGTCAGGTTTCTTCTCTGTGTCTCTGTGAATCCAAATATCTTTCTCCTTATGAGAACACCAGTCACATTGGATTTAGGCTAGCCTAATCAAATATGACATTTTAAATGTGAATAAGCTACTAAAACTGTTTCCAAATGAGATCACATTCACAGGAGACTGGCTAAAGACTTGGACATGTTCTTTAAGGGGACAGAATTAAATGCAATGCCTGACCATTAAATGTGTAATCTGAAATTTTTCAAATCCATGGGAAAGATAAAGCTGGCAGGAAAGCTAAAATATTCATTAGTTCAGAAAGAATTCAATAGGGGGAAAATGACTTGACTTCCACAAATTCAGATAATTTTCAGAATTAGATATAAAATTTATATTCAGATGATCTGAAATCAAACTCAAACTGCACAGGCCAGGGAATACTGCACACCGTTATTGTGTCACACCAGATACAAAGTCAGTGTTTATCTCAGCAAAGGCAAATAGGGTGTCACAGACCTACCTGTCTGGAGGATTGTGTTACATTCTAATTCTATATATATATATATGTATTTTTTTTTACTTTTTTTCAGTTTTTATTTATTATTAGTATAGCAAGTCCCCAGCTTACAAACATCTGAGTGGCAAACTTTCACACATGTACTGTATAAGATTCACTTTGTTGGATATGAACAAATCAAATTATGAACCTTCTCCTGGAATGGAACTGATTTGTAAGTACAGGACTTACTGTATGTGTGTGCAGTACGTAATGTTTACACTCCTTGTGTGGAGTTGGTACATGTAACTAACACATTCCAATTCCCTTTTTCATCCCCTTTCTTTCCTCTCTCTCCCTCCTCTCTCTGTCTCTTGATTCCCTTCCCAATTGGAGAAGATCTATCTCCTTTCTTCCTGTTATCTAACTTTTATTTTCCTCTTTATTTATATTTTAGGTTTTTCATATAAGAGAAACCATGCATTATTTAAGCTTGTGTGTCTGATTTATTTCACTTAACATTATGGTCTCAAAGGTGTAACCATTTTCTTGCATGACTCAAGTTTATCATTCTTTATGGAAGAATAGTAATCCATTGTGTATAAATAGTACATTTTCTTTATCTGTTCATCTGTTGATGGACAAAATGGTTGCTTGCAAGATTTAGCTATTATGAATTGTGCTGCTAGAAATATTGGTATGTGAGTATTGCTGTAATATGATATCTTTAGCTCTTCAGGAAGATAACTATAAAAACAATATTGGGGGGAAACGGAATTTCTGGCTTCAGGGTTTTAAAAAACCTCAATACTTATTTCCATAGTGGCTGTACTAGTTTACATTGCCACCAACAGTGTAGAAGTAATTCCAGTGTAGAAGGGTCCTTTTTTCCCTACAGCCTTGCCAGCATTTATCATCACTTAAATTTTTGATGAGAGCCATTCTTTCTGGAGTGACATGGAATCTCAGTGTTATTTTAATTTGCATTTCTCTTATAGCCAGCAATGTTAAACATTCCTCCACGTATTTAATGGCCATTTGTGCTTCTCCTGAAAAATTTCTATTTGTTTTAAGTGCCTATATTTTTATTATTCTTTACATATTCCAGATATTAATCCTCTGCCTGAAGAATAGCTGGCAAAATGTATTTCTCATTCTGTAGGTTGACTCTTCACTCTGTTGATTATTTGCTTTGCTGTGGAGAGGCTTTTTAATTCTATATGATCCCATTTGTTGATTGTTGGCACTATTTCTTATCCCATTGGTGTTCTGTTCAGAGTGTCCTTGCCTATAGCTACGTCTTCAAAAGTTTTACCTATTTTATCTTTCACTAGATTGTATTTCTGTATTAACATATAAATATTTGATCCATTTTTTATTTTAGTTAAGTACATGGTGAGATACATGGATCTATATTTAATCTTCTCATGTGGATAGCCAGTTTTCCTAGTATCATTTGTTAAAGAAGCTATCTTTTCTTTTGGGGTATGATTTCTCTAGCTCTGTGAGGAATGCTATTGGTATTTTGATCAAAATTGTATTAAATCTATTTATGATTTTTCCCATTTGATGTGATGTTGGCAGATTTGTCATAAATGGCTTTTATCAGATAGAGATAAGGTCCTTCTATACCTATTTTCTTCAGGGTTTTTACCAAGAGTGGATGTTAAATTTTGTCAAAAGTTTTTTCTACATCTATTGAAATGATTGTGTGATTTTTTTTGCTTGCTTTTTTTAATGTGATGTACTACATTTACTGATCTGCATATATTGAACAATCTTTGCATTGCTAGGAAGAAACCTACTTGGTCATGATGTATGATCTTTCTGATGGTTTCTTGGATTCGGTTTGCCAGTATCTTGTTAAGGATTTTTGCATCTATGTTCATGAATGAGACCTGTAGTTCTTTCTGGCTAGATTCTTGTCCATTTCAGAATTAGGTAATGGACCAACAGCCTCCAGCCCTGCTCAGTCCAGCTTGCTCAGCCCACTTGCAACCAGAACAGGTGAGGACTCACTGGGCATGCCCACCAGCCTCCAGTTAAGCCACACAGGTGCCTGCAACAACAGCCCACCCCCCACCCCCCGCCTCTTGGCCACACAGCTACTTGGATGCACACTATAGAGGCACAGGGGGACATAAAGGCCATTGTCCTGAGCAGCAGAAGTGAACAGCGGAGAGGGCCTCTCTCAGGCTCCCTGATGAAAACTGAAGCCCACTGGAAAAGTGAAGAGAATCTCTGCAATAAAGGCATACCACACCACAGTGCTTGGTAAGTTGGAGGGATCATCGCCTCCCATCAGAACCTGAAGTATCTTCAGGGGAAAGGCAGCTGGAACCTGCAGTAGAACCTGGCAGAGTTCAACTTTGCAGGAGGTCAGGGAGCTCAACTTGGGACTTGCAGCCAGAAATCTGCCTGAATCTCACAAGTCTGTGACTGGCTTGCTGAGACTCATTGACTTATAAGTGCACATTTCTGCCCACGTTGTCTGTTGTGACAGCAGAGACATACCCTGAAGGAGGCCCTTCATTTTTATCTTCTATTTGTTATTTTCAAAACTACCACTATTTTTTGCTATTATTTT
>NW_004624806.1:3146028-3172843 GCF_000247695.1 Heterocephalus glaber
ATAGCTAAATGGATGCATATTGAGGCCATACTCTTAAGTGAAATAAATAGGACACACATATGTGAATACCAAATAGTTTCTCTAGTGTGAGAAACTGATAGTGTAAACAAGGGTTAAAATGATTAAAATGAATAATTGATAATTTGAAATATTAAAAGGTTCAAAGGTGTAGGGGTGTTGGGAGAAAAAGGGGAAAGGAAAGAAGGGAAAGGAAAAAATATGAGAAAAGAAAAAAAATGGAGACAAAATCTATGTAAATAAGGGAGGGTAGAGGGGGTGAAGGGCACACAGGTAATGGGGAAAAAAATAAGAACCAAGATTCATCATGTACAGGTACAAGCACCCAATGATAAATGTAATCATATTGTATACCTAAAATGTACCAATAAAAGAATAAAAAAGAAAGAACTATGTAATGCTAGTTTCCAGGAATGATTTTAAGAGTACTTCTTCCTTTTCAATTTCATTAAAGAGTTTGAAATATACAACATTAGATTTTCCCAGAAGTTTTTCTAGAATTCAGGAGCGAATCCATCAGGATATGAGCTTTCCTTGATTGGTAGGTATTTTATTACTGCTTCAATTTCATGGCCTGTTTTTGGATTATTCCGGATTTTCATATCTTTTTGGTTTATTTTTGGTTATATATATATATATGAATCTATCCTTTTCTCCTGACTTCTACAACTCATTAGTGTACAAGTATATGCAACAATAGCTAATAATCTGAACTTTGGCAATGTCCAGTGTGATTCCGCGATTTCATTTCTATTCCATTGATTGTACCTTTTCTTTCCTTTTTTGGTAAGACTGGCTAAGGCTTCCTCTATTTTATTTATTCTTTTGAAGATCTAGCTTTTTAATTTGTTGACTCTTGGTTTTGGGGGTTTGTTGTTTTTTTTTTTTTTGCTTTTTGCTTTTTTGTCTCCATTTCATAGATTTCTCCTCTGATCCTCACAATTTGCTTTCTTTTACTAGTTTTGTCTTTGGGTGTTCTTGCTTTTCTACAACTCCAGATACATCACTGTGTTATTCATTGGTGCTTGCTCTGTTTTGCTGAAATGGACATTCACGACTATAAAATTCCTTCTAAGGACTGCTTTCATTATGTCCCACAAGTTCTACTATATTGCATTAACATTAACATTTTTAGCATAAAACTTATTAACATTTCTTTTTATTATTCATTAAGTTTATTGGTACATTTTAGGTGTACAATATGATGACACTCATCATTGGAAATTTGTACCTGCACATGATATATCTTGGTTCTTACTTTTTCCCCATTCCCCTGCCCTCCCTTCAACCCCTCTGCCCCTTCCTATTTACATAGACTTTGTTTCTAATTTTTCCTTTTCTCATATTTTTTCCTTTCCCTTCTTTATTTTTCCCTACTCCACCCCACTTCCCCTTCCCCCTCCCCTTTGGACTTTTTCTTTCTGTTTCACATTATCTATTATATATTTTGGTCCTCGTTTTCATTTTCAGTTTCTCATACCAGAGAAACTATTCAGTATTTACACATGTGCGTCCTGTTTATTTTACTTAAAATTATGGCCCAAATAACCGTCAACTGATGAGTGGATAAGAAGATATGTTTTTTTATAAAATGGAGTACTACTCAGCCATAAAGAATGATAAACTAGAGACATTTATGGCTGACATTAACATTTAATTTTAAGAACTGTCTTAAATATTTTGATTTTTTTCTGTGACACATTGATTATTCAAGACAGTGTATTGTTTAATTTCCATGCATTCACATAATTTCTGTAGTTTCTTTTGCCATTGAGTTCTAATTTCACTGTGCTATGATCTGATAATATACACATCATGATTTTAATTATTTTGTATTTACTTATGAATGCTTTATTGGGTAATATTTTTGTTCTACTTTGGAGAAAATTCCTTGTGATGCTGAAAAAGAATGTTTATTCTGTTCTTCTTGGGTAAAACACTGTAAATATCAATAAAATCCATTAAGTTGAAGGTTTGTTCAGTTTTGATATTTCCTTGTTAAATTTTGTCTAGTTGATCTGCCTATTTGTGACAGTGAAGTATTAAGTTCTCCCACTATTATTGTATCAATGTCTGTCCAGTCTTTTTGGTCTAGAAGTACTTGTTTGATGAAGTTGGGTGCATCAGTGTTTGGTGAATGTATATATTAATAATTTTCATCCCTTCCTAATGGACTGCTCCTGAACAGATCTGTAGTGATCTTCTTTGCTTCTTCTGATCAGTTTTGGCTTGAAGTCCACTATATCTGAAAACAGGACAGCTGCTCCTCCGTGTTTGGGGTTTCTGTTGTATGGAATATTATTTTCCATCCTGTGAATTTTAGTATATGAGTTTAGTTTGGGGTTAAATAAGTTTCTTATATACTGCATACTGTTAGATTTTGTTTCTTGATCCATTCTACTAATCTGTGTTTTGATTGGGAATTGAGAAAATTCAGGTTGAGAATTTCCTCTGTAAGTATTTCCTATTCCTGTCATTCAATTATTTTCTTCTTGCTGATTTATCTTTCTTTTCCTTATATTTAACTCACCCTTTCTGGTGTATTAATTCTATTGGACCTTTTAGCATTGTTAGTTTCATTGCTCTTTTCTAGGATATCCTTGAGAACTTTTTATAATGCTGGTTTGGTGAAGATAAATTTCTTTAGGTTCTATTTATCATGAAAATATCTTATTTTTCCAATGATTTTGAAAGATAGTTTTGCAACATAGCAATCTGAGTTGGAAATTGTTTTCCTTGGTGCTTGAAACATTTCACACCAAGCTTTCCTAGCCTTTAGGGTTTGTGTTGAGAAGTCTGCTGTAATTCTAATGAGTTTACCTTTATAAATAGTGATTTGTTGGTTTTCTTTAACAGTTTTTAATATTCTGTTTTTGTGTTGGACTTTGGGGATTTTGAGTATGATGTTTCATAGAGAGGTTCTTTTCTGATTGTGGCTATTTGGAGTCCTGTATGCCTCACTTATTTATATGCTAAATTCTTTTCCCATACAGTATTAAGAACTTTTTTGCTATTATGTCAGTAATCAGCCTTTTCATGCTACTTGGGTTGTCTTCTGAATTATCACTAATCTTTTATTAATCTTGTTTGCATCATATAGCAACTTTTGGATCCATCTTTCATATTCTCTTCTTGCTTTTAAAGTATTTCTCATTATTTGGTCCCTGAAACTCACTCTGTCTTATAGCTCTGACACTGTCCTCACATTGGCCACATCTGCTGCTCATACTTTAGATAGAAATTTTTATCTCCTGAATTTCTGCTTTGTTACTTTTTTATGGATTCTAGTTCTTTTCTATGCTGGACATTCATGTTTTGTATCACTTTGTTTAGCTCAGCTGGCATTTTATTAGTATCTTCTGTAGACTCGATGATTGTCTTATTTATTAGGTCCGTATCTGTTTAGTTATATCTTCTTTGTACTCATCAAGCACCGTTTTTTAGCCCCTCTGTTATCCTTGCAAATAATTTGTTTATGAGAATTTTGGTTCCCTTCCCCTTTGTGCCTCATGGATAAGTTTTGGGAGATTTGGAGTTTGAGGAAGCATTTTATTGCTTTGTCTTCTCATGTTTCAATTTTTTGTTTTGGGGGAGTTTGTGTGTGTGTGCATGCATTTTGGGGCTTGTGGGTTGATTATACTGGAAGGCTTTGTTGCTAGTGTGGAGACTTCTTCAGTTAATGTCTGCTCTGAGAAATGCCCTCTGGGCATGGATAACTATAGTCCACTACTTCTCCCTCAGGATCCAACCACCTCTGTTTATTTGGGTGACAAAGTTGCAGTGTATTTGGCACAGTACTGAGTTCTCCAGGAATGTACCGTAGTATTGTTAGTGGCCCAAGGCTCCCCAGGCATCAATATAAAGAGAAAACAATTAACAGCAACACCTGTGTCACCTTGGGTATAGCAATAAAATCAGCAACAATAACAGCATCAACTACAAACTGAATATTGGCATACCCTAAAAACCAATAATGTACCCCCTTTAACTATAAAAAGAGACCTATAATTAAAGTATAAACACTAAGACAAACCAAATGTTGGTGTACAGTAAATATCTACTAAATGGAACAACTTTGCTTCCATTAACAATAGTACAGTATTCAATACTAATAACACAGAAGTAATGATCTATGGATTCATAAAGCTGAATGGTTATACTAGTAAAGATAGAGGGGCTGGGAAACTGGAGAATGAGAAAAGTAGAATTTGAAATATTAGTCAATGGAAGATGAGAAGGAGGAGAGAAATGTGAGACAGGACTCCTATTGAGGAGTAAAGGTAAATTTATAGTATTCGATAAATAACAGAAAAAAAGAATGAGAAAAAGAAGTAAAAAGAAAAATAATAAAATAAGGAATAAGAAAGAAAAATAAGACGTAAAAAGTTAAAAGTAATAAGGAAGAAAGAAATACTTAACCCCACCCCACCCCCAAAACATAAGCAAGGAAAAAAAAGAAAGGAAAATTGAGTCAATTTAAAAATTCTGTGTTTTTGAATGAGTGGTTTCCTTCTAGGATCTGCAGTCTTGGAATTCAGCAAATCATTATTTTCTCCAAGGGCTTTTCTTGGGTCCAGGTCTGTTATTTCTCCCTGGAGCTGTCAACTCTCCCGGACTTACCTTCTCTCCTGGGGAACTGGGCTCTTCTAAGATCAGGTTGGTCTGTTGGTCAGTGCCTCTGCTGTCCAGTTTTGAGTGGAAACAAAACACATAACTATTTGATTCTGTGGATGGTCATGGCCAGGGGGAGTATCCAAAGGCACAGGGTCACCCAGGGCAAAGGCTATATAGTGGGTGGGCTCCCCCTCCGTGTGCATTGGGTACCCTCATTCTGATTCTACATTTAAAACTTGAAATTCAAAATTAGATAGATCATGATAGATGGCCTCTGAAAGGTGTTGTGTACTGGTAAAGAGACAGTTTGAGGGTGCATCTCAGCTTGAGAAGGGAAGCCAAGACCTGAGAGAAGCAGCTCACTTTGATTGCCTGAGTATGACCAACAGAAATGGTCTTAGGAAGGCCATGATGACCCTACCAAAGGGTGTCACTAAGAGCAACATGTGAAAGCTGCAGGGAGACACGCTTGGGGTGAGCATAAGCGATGACTCTGTAAACCAGAATTGTCCACTGCCTCTAAAAACAGTGACCTCTGTATTTCTGTAAAATCCATCAGAGAATGGATGCCTTCCCTGTGAAACTGGAGTTGACCTTCTTTTGTCCACTGGAATCTAGTGCTTGAAGATGTGTTCAGTCCTTCCAAAAACACTGGATCATGAGCTGTACTGGTGTCACACAATCATAAGAGTGCATGATTGCATTTGACAGCTGTCATAGGCATATATTATTTCAAGGTTCATGAAGTGATTTGTTACTATTAGGAAACATTAAGTTGAACTTTTTCTCCCAAACTATGTATGTATAAATTACACATTTTAATACAAAATGTGCCTCTTATTATGTAAATGGAATTTATTCACATTTCAAAAAAGTTTGAAAATACTTTTCATGGATAAAATGTTTCTTATCTAAAAGATCTTATCTAAAAGGTATGCACAGCGATCCATCCCTGTAATCCCAGCTACTTGAGAGGCTGAGGCAGGAGGATCATGATCATGCTCAAGGCCAGCCTGAGCAATTTAGCAAGCCCCTGTCTGAAAATAAAAATTTTTAGAAAGGGCTGGGGATGAAGCTCAGTGGTAGAATGCCCCTGAGCTTCATTACTAGGATATCCATCTATCCATCCACAAATACATAAATGACCAATCTGTAATAAACTAAACACAGTGACTCTTTATTCCAGTTACCTAGGATTTCTGTTCATTTTTTGTATCATTGCAGCAGGTGCTCAAGCAGCCTGAGGATCAAGGGACGCAAATGTTCATTCTTCCCACATCTCTTCTCACATGGAATGTTAGTATCTTGGAATACAAATGCTACCATATAAATATCAAATAAATTGAAATAAAACTAACAATATGAGCAACTGCATTAAAGAAACCCATGAATATGCTGGAGAAAAAAATAAGTAAAGTTTTCTAGATCCTGTCGGAAACAGTGCAACTTTTAGTTTGTAAACCTTCTTGTCATTAGTAGGAGGACCATGTTGTAAAGTTGGACAAGCAACAGTGAATGCATGTTTTACTTTAAATTATATGTAATTACCCTTTTCTGCTGCCAAAATGAAAGGAAAAATGCTTTCCCCTCTTGTCCACCCCGTCTTCCTTGAGTTCTATTTATAACATAATTTGAATATGGATTAATCTATCTCAGAAATTGGTCAGATGAATAACTTCACTGAGTAGTGAGATGTCCCCTCTGTTCCCGGTCAGGCTGATGCAAGGATATCTACTCCCCTGGCAGTGACTTATCAGCTTGGACAAGGTCCTCACAAGTACAGTCAGAAGTAAGTAACAAGACCATCCTTTGACATGAAATTACTGAAGATGGGCTCCTAACTATACATCTCGCCACCTATCAGAACCAGCACACATGGGGATGTGTTCTGCTCTGCACTTTACGGGAGTGATAAAATCATGTGAACTCAGCACTTAGTCATTTGAAGGAAAAATATGACTTCCATATTTATACATTCAAGGGAAAAATTCCAACCCCCTTCAGATTATACAAACAATATGTTTGAGTCTTGAATATGTGATGAGGTTTTTTTTCTTTTAAAAATCACAGTAACCATTAAAAAGTTTCATGAAATGACATAAGCTATGAGACAGGAGTCCAGAAAAGCACCAGGGAGAAGTGAAAATATAGCAGATTTGGTTCAATAGTGTGATAGTTAATGAGAAGGGTGAGCACTGGAGACAATTTCAGTCCAGAAGAGAGCTGAGCACTTGAGGCGTATATGTAGGTGGATCTGTCTGAGCAGAGAAAGAGGCTGACCAAGCCCATCGTGTGCTCCTCTGCCACAGGGACCTATGCCAAACTCTGCTCTTATTCCTGTGGAGAAAGGGAAGCTCCCCAGTTGTGCTCTTAGGGGCTTATGCCTCTCAAGCAGCATTCTTGTGTTTCCTCTGTACCCCTGAACAGAGGACTCCACCTAGAGAGAGGTCCTCCTTGAAGATGCTCTCCCAGTCATGTGTTTCCATCATGCACATGTGGGAAGGAGGGCTCTGAACCCACTCACTTGTCCAGCCACACAGACAACAGGAATAGCAAAAGGGGAAAAGTCACCAGCTCTATTTCATAAAACTTAAAGAAGATCTGTGGACTCCACCTCAGCTGTACATATGGACAGAAACGGCCAATAGGCATCAATAATATTTTTATAAGTTTCCAGAGGAGGTCATGACATTCTGAAGGGGGGAAGAGGGCACACAGATTTCAGAAACTGTCCAGAGCAGACATACCTGGGAGAAAGCCCTGCCAGAAAGACCCTTAAGGGCCAAGGCCAGCTTGAACAGAGGTGTGGCTGGGGGGAAGGCACGAGTGGGTGGAACATACCCAGTGTCATCAGAAAATGAAAATGGACCTTCTGACAATTGGAGCCACCTCAGGAGGCATATCAACCTGCTGGGTTTGGTTGGGTCCTGGGAAATGAAGAGAAGGAGCTGCAGCCTGAGGCCCCTCTAACCAGCCACACCTCAGGGACCTCCTAGGAGATTAGCAAAAACATGAGGCAAAAACCAGTGTCCTGAACAAAGGAAGTTTATTCTACAGATACAAAAATGTAATCACAAATCTGTTGATTTATTTCATATTAGTCAATCTAAGAACAGAATTTATATATTGATCTTGGTGCAGATTGAAAAGGCTTTGGACAAAGTACATTTGTCCTTGGTTTAAAAACTGAACATCAAAGAAGCTACTGGAACCAATTTTAATATATACTATATACAGCAATGTAAAATCCAGAAATTTACTGTCAGATCAAAGGCAATATTTCCATAAACTCAGGAAAAAGTTAGCCACTGTCATCATTAGTATTTACCACAAATATTCACTAAAGCAATTGGATATGGAATAAAATTGAGAGTACAAAACCTAGAAAAAAAAGAGCTGAATATGCACCAACTTGCAGATTTTAATTATAAATATATGTTCTGAAACAATTCATTGCAAAAGTACTATAAAGACTAACAGCATCAATCTGATAACAGGATTGAGTGAAATGCAGAAACAGCCAGTTAGGAGGTGACCACTCAGAAAGCTTGGTGGAATAAAGGTTACACTGAACATTAATGCTGAGAAAGATTACAAAAACACCTTGAAATAACAATAAAAATGTGAAGAGAAAAAGTTAATTGAAACCTGAAAAATGCAAAAATGGATTCAAACACAGGGAATAAGTTACTCAGTTTTTAACTAAAGAAAGCTAGCAACCCAAGATGTCAGAGTTTCCTGAGTAAATGAAGATTTATTTTCCAGTACTGAGGACTTCAGGGCCTTTCCACTTGAGTTGCGTCCCTACCCCTTTTAATTTTTTATTTTGTTTTGACCCAGGGTCTGCCTGAGTCACTAAATTGCCTTGGCTGGGCTTGAACTTGTAATCCTGGGCCTCAACCTCCCAAAGTCCTGGGATTATAGGGTACTCACCATGCCCAGCTTAAATGGGGAAATTTAACGGCATTTTAGTAAAAGTAATTGCAGTTTTCTAAAAATTTCTAATTCCAAAATTCATATAAAAATAAACAGGCAAAAATAGAACTAGGAAGGGGTGAAGGGCGCACAGGGAATGGGGAAAAAATAAGAACCAGATCCATCAGGTACAGGTACAAGCACCCAATGAGAAATGTAAACGTACTGTACACCTAAAATGGACCAATGAAGGAATTTAGGCAAAAAAGAAAGAAAATAGAACTAGGAGGAAAATACTTGAGGTGGGTCTATGCCTAGTGGACATTAAAACACATAAAATGCCCAAGAATGACAATAGTGCAGAACCAAATAAATAGCAGACTAAAGCACAAGGATCTTAGAGAATCTAAAGCAGATCAAAAGCACGGTCCAAAATATAGCGTAATATAGTATATAATAAAGGATGCAGCTAGAGTTACTAGATCAATGCCAGATACTGAGATAAACTGAGTACCACAAACAATGAACAATTTTTGTATATATTTTAGAATCCTATTTAGATATGGAATCCATATAAATGGATTATTAATGTATTACCTACTTTTAAATTTTAATAAATGTTTTAAAATTCATTTTCCATTCAAAACACTGAGAAGGACATAAATGGGGAGAAATACGGAGAAACCAGAGCTCATCGCCAGTGGGAATGTAAATCCATAAAACTACAATGGACATTAATTTTGCTAGTATAACAGAGTAACACACGCTCAGTGCCTGTGACTCAGAAATTCTGCTTTCAGGTACAAATACAGAGCAACTCTTGCTACTATGTATAGGGAGGCAGGTGTGGTGTTGTTCTCAGCTGCAAAACTGCTCATAGGAAAACCTGGTGTTGTGGTTGGGACCAAAACTATCCCCCCAAGAGCCTGGTGTGATGATACAGGCCTGTAATCCCAGCACCCAGGAGGCTGAGGCAGGAGGATCACAACAAGTTCAAGTCAGCCTGGATTACATAGCAAGACCTTGTCTCAAAAAACAAAAGACAACAACAACAAAAATGTATCCCCCCAAAGGCTCTTTGTGGAGCTTCTATCATGGAGGCCCTAACATCATCAGTGGGTTGATCCATTGCTAAGTTTGCACCTGAGCAGGCTCTTAGGGTGTGAACCTGGTGGGAGCAGGTGGATCATTGAGGGTATCACTTGGAAGGGTGTATTCTGACTCCTAGCCTCTCTCTCTCTCTCTCTCTGGTTCTCTTGCTCTCTCTGTTTCCTGGATGCACAATGTGAACAGCTTCCTTTGCCACCAACTTCTGCCATGATGTTTGTGCCTTGGAGCCAGCCAACCATGGACTAAAACTTCTGAAACCATGATCCAAAATAAACCTTTTCTCCTTTAATTGTCTATGCCAGGTATTTTGTCCCAGGGGTGAAAAGCTAATACACCTGGACAAAGGGGATCTCATGGTAAGATAAGTAAGCAGGCTGTGATATATACATAGAATGGGCATTACATAGAATGAATTTATCACAACTAGCTTTTTATTTATTTTTATTTTTAAAAATATACTTATAAGATAAGAAAAGCCAGAAATAATTTAGAACTTTGTTGTATGGGAATAGGGGAAAAGGGCGAAGTAACAGGGTGATAGTTACCTGATTGTGTCCATTTGAATAAGAAACACCCAACTAAACTGGGTCACCATAGTTCTGGGTGCAGCTGAGGAAATTTACTGAAGACAAAAGATCCACCCTAAGCCTCCTGATGCGGACTTGTATGGGACACTACACTGAGCTCTAGGCCTCAACTGGATCCTTCAGATCTCTGGCACACAGACAGACCTTTTGTACTCTTCCACACTGACTGTGAGCAGCCATTGTAAGCCCATCTTATAAATTCTTACATATTTGTATATCTTGCATTAAATCTATTTCTCTGGTAAGCACTGACTGATACAAACAGGCTGTCAAAGTGAGGAGAGATTTCTTTACACTGGGTAGGGCATGCATTCTCTGTGCATTTTAATTCTTTACTCCTCACTCTTACTCTATCAACCTTTTATTTATCCACTACTTTTGCTCAGTAAGTATTTTATTTTTCCACTAAAACTAGTTACATGAAAAATGTGCTTCCCTAATCTTCTTTGGGTCTCCTAGCATCCCATTTGACCAGAGTAAAGCACTGAAAACTCTCTGACACTTGGTTCAGCTCTGACTACTTGGTTCTGCAAATCCTGCACGTGGCCACTTTCTCTTTCCCTTAAGGGTCTTTGGCGTCTGCTGTGTCTTATCTCAGGATCTCATACTAATCCCCAATTTCCGCATCCTTTCAAAGTTCTGAGCTTTCATGCATTATTTTATTTGATGTTCAGAAGAATGTAATGGGCTAGAAACAGTTACTACCTTCACTTTCCATTTGAGGAGGCTGAGGTTTAGGCAGCCTAACTAAGGGGCTAACACACAGTGGGAAGATGACTGACATGCAGCCTGCAATAGCAGTAGAGTCCTTGCTATTACCCCTGCTGAGTGCACCCTTCCTTGGCTCCCCAAAGCCTGGCCTATTGGAAGTTCAGGGCTGTTCCTTCAGCAATTTTTCTAGCTTTGGAGTCATATTACAGTCCTCAGAAGAAGATTGCCCATTTAAAAACCCATTTAAACATTTCAAAAATGTCTTTATTTATATTTTGGCTTTCTAATATAAGAGAAACCATGTGATATTCAAGCTGGTGTGTCTGATTTATTTCACTTAATATTATGGCTCCAAAGTGCATCCACTTTCCTACAAATGATTCAAGTTTATTCTTTTTCATGACAAAATAAGAAATACATCATAAGAAGTAGGGAGACAGATCTTTCTCAAGTGGAATGGGAATCAAGAGATGGAGGGAGGGGAGGAAAGGAATCAAAGAAGAATTCAAATGTGTTAAGTACATGTCCTGGCCCCACATAAAGAACGAAATCATTATGTACTGACACATGTGCTAATAAAAAATTTAAAACATCTAAACATGGAGTTTATAATGCCTTCTTGAAGATTATTAGATTTTAAGCCAACCCAGTAAGAATTCCTTCAGCTGTAATTAATAATTGATTTTCTATTACAGAATAGGTTTTTGTTACATACTGTATTTTACTATAATTTATGTACATGGACACATACATGCATCTATGTATGTCAAGTTTATTACGCATCTTGATTTTTAACACATTTATAGTGAAAATATATGATTTCTCATTCTTCTTTTCTTCCTAATCTATTCGATTCCTTATTCATTACAGATAAAGGTGCCTCTGAATAGTAATCATTTTAACTGATTCCTTAATATTTCTTTTAAATATATCTAATCCTCATAAACATGAGCTTTCTAGCCAAGAGAGCTAAGATCATGAGCCAACCTTGACTGAGCACTCACCATGTAGAGCTCTACATATTTGAGAGGTGTGCAGCTAATCATGGCAAGCTGACCTTGATGAGCTGACCTTGACTAAGCACTCACCATCTGGAGCCCTATGTGGACTCAGTTAATTCTTTCAGCACTAAAAGAATACCGTGACACTTCGGTTCACAAATTCAGTTCATTCCATGATTCTGGAAAAGATAGCCATGTTCATATTCATGTGGGAAATTGGCCACAGTCGTGTTTGTCACCTGATGCAGAGTTATTAAGCAAAAACAATTTTGCCAACTAAGCATTCATGAACCAAGGTACCACTGTACATAGGAATTATTTCCCCATTATTCCTGTGTTAAGCCAGGCTAAGGAAGAGAAAATGTGGTCAAGATTACCTGTTTACTGCATGGAGTAGCAGAGGATGGACTACTGTTTATCTTGCTCACGTCCCATGATTCCTCTGGGTGAACTCCAACAGACGTGGCACTCCTTAAAGTCACATCTCAAAGAGTTCACCTTGGGAACACTAGAAATAATCAATAGGAAGCATTTTCACAAACCCTAGTTTAAAGAAGCCACTCCATAAATTTTAGCCTTCGTTATTATGTTCTGTTAGGGTTGCTTAATCCACACAGAAATGCTAAATTGAGGAATAGATCCCAATACTTGGGCATAGTTTGATTTTTCTAACTAGTGGCCTGGAGCTGTAGAGGCTGCAGTCTTGAAGACTGGTAAGGCTTATGCAGAATGAAGAGAAGTGTAGTCAGACACAGAGCAAGACCTGAAGTCTGACTGGGCCGCCATTATATCCCTGCTTTTCTCAGAGCATTAAAAAAAATACTATCTATATTGATAATAGTTTAAGCTATTTTAAAAATCAAATGTACTGTGTAGATAAAAAGCTCTTTGGGAGTTTCTATGGCTATGTTTGAGAGACAGTTTTACCATCACTATCCCAGTGACAGAAGGGAAATAATCCAAAGGTTCAGCTTTCTCATCTGCTTCACTAAAAATGAGGGAGAGTATGGAGGTTTATGCCTATATTTCCAGCTACTCGGGAGAATTGCTTCAGGCCAAGAGTTGAAGTCCAGCGTGGGCAATACAGTAAGACGCAGGAACAAAGACAGAGAGACAAAGAAGAGACAAAGGAAAAAAAGATGGTCTTGCATATACCTTTAGCATTGATAAATATTCTTCTCCCTCAAATATAAAGGTACTACTTTATAATAGCTCAGAACTTCTAATTTTAGATCATTTAAACTCACTCTAAAATATTTTTCACTTATTAGTTTGAATTTCCAAAGCTGCAAAATTAAAGCATAAGTATTGGCACTCTATGTCACACCAGTAAGCTTCATTATTAATGCAAAATATGTCTAAATTAGGAATATCTGAAGTAAATTAAAAATTTTATTCAGACAGTACTCTGCAAAATTAACTCAGATACAGTACCAGCTGTACTCTAATAAATGTATTCCTTTTCCTTACTCAAATTCATAACCTTATTCTTTTTCAACATGCAAAAATTGAACTAATTCAAAGGGAAATAATGGGAGCCAGTGGGCTAAATGGTCAAGTGATATTGTTTTAAAAGGAGGGCTCTCCTGGTTATACCATGAGTTTACAAATATAGACCAAGACACACTGTCACTCAGAAGTACTCGAGGCTGGAGGGACATGGCAATGGCACACACAGAGCCATGCACAGGATGATCCATGGCTGTGACACCAGCCTGGCTCTGAGATGGGAACTCATAGCTGGGAGCTTTATCGCCCACACTGCTGGTGGGAAGGTATTGTTCTTAAAGGTCAGCAGGCTTATCTTTGTTCCACTGCTTGCATCCTCAGGAAGACCTTGTGGAAAACTGAAAAATTAAGAAGCACATGATTTCAGACTGTCTCTTTCTCCCTGTGGCTCTGAGGCAAGAGGTATGGCAAGGAAAGGTAAACAACAAGAAGCCACTGGGAAAAAACAAACTGAGAAACCAGACAGAATAAGGACAACTTTGTCAAAACATCAGAAAACTTGACAGATAAAGTCATCCTGTCCTTCTAAAACCCAAGGCATGCACAAAACCAAAAGTACAGGACCCCAGTCTGCCCCCAACCTCATTTGTTTCACTGTTTGTGCCCCCACCACATTCCCCATGGGTTATGGACAACATCACACTTCCTGTAAAACCCTCATACGGTCAAAACTCCCCCTCCCAGTGGGTAGATTGATTCAGGTACAGCTTTGAGCCATGACGCTCGTAAGTCCCTAACTATGGAACCTAAAAAAATTCCACGACCTTAAGAGACCCAGCATCTGCTCCTATGGGAACAGGAGCTGTTCTCACTGGCCTTATCCCGCCCTGTGAAGTGTACTTTTACTTTTAATAAGTCTTACTTTTGCCACTCCTTCTGAGTGTCCTGCTAGATTCTTTGTTTGGGATACCAAGAACCTAAAAGTGATTCCCCAGAGACCCTTTATCTTGTAACGGCTCTACTATATTTCTCTGACCTGAACCATGGCAGCCCAGCATGTTCCTAGGTGGCTTACTGAGAGTGGATGGATAAATATGAAACCACAGAAGCATTTAGTAAACTGAGAACTTCCTACCAGACCTGAAAATTAGCACAGATGAAGTAAAGAAATCCATGAAACTCTCACTGGGACAACTCTAGCTCTCAATGTCAAGAGAAAAATAGAAAATAGAGAAAGATGTTCCTAACATCATATGAGCAATGAGATGACAGGAACACTGAATCCACATGAGGATTTCAGAGGAGGGAAAGCCAACCAGATGACCCAACACCCTGGGAGAAAGTGAAAAGAAAAGAGGGGGGGACAGTAGGAGAGGGAGATTTCTTCAACATTTTGGGGAAAGTGGCTGATGGCTGATTTTAAATTTCTTGGATTTAGTATGCTGTAGGCATTGTCAGAAAGGAGAGCACAGTTGTATGGACAAGAAGTTCTGTATTTTGTATCTGGTGTGTTTTTCAAAGGCCTGCGTTTTCAAGAATTAATCCTCAGCTTGGCACAACTGGGACAAGGTGGAGCCTTCAACGGTGGGCCTGGGGAAGATCTTAGCTCGCGGGGGGAACGTCTCTAAAGAGGACTGTGGAATTCTCATCTCTTCCTCTTTGCTTCATCCCTGGTCATCTAGCGAATGACTGTTCCACCCCATACCCCACCCTGATGTGCTGCCAGAGGCCTGAATCACAGTTGCCAGCCAGAGACTGAAACTTCCAAAACCGAAGCCAAAATAAACTTTTTCTGCATACATTAACATAACCCAGGTGTTTGGCAGGTTACGGACAAGCGAGTTAGAAAGCAGAGATGCACCACACTCCGTGCCCGATTGAGCCTGTTTATTAAGCTGGCGGCTGACAGGAGCTACTGCCCGGAAAGTTCTCTTGGCAATGGGAAGCAGTTTGATTTCTCCTTTTAAATCATGCTTTCAGCTGAGGAGGGCTCAGGGGAGAGCAAGGGGAAGCTGACAGAAGCAGAACCATGCCACGTTAGTGGGACGCACAAGGAAGTTTCACGCACACACTAGGTGAGCTACAAAGCATCCTGCAACTGCAACAAGTTTCCTGCCAAGCAGGATGTGGGGGTTTGGGGTGCTTTGTCCAAGCACAGGTGCAAACTGGCAGTGAGGCTCGAGGTGGAGTTGGGTGGGCTATCACAGCTAGGGTAACAGAAAGTCCACTAACTCAGCAAGGTAATAGTCCATCAGATAACATGGACACAGCCCTTTTATTACAAAAAAAATAAAAAAAAGAAAGCAGATTCTTTTTTCTTCCCCCTAAGCAGCAGTTTGGTCATTCCAATTGTGGGGAGGGTTAGCGCCAGGGATTTTGTGCTACATCACCGATGTTAATTCTGCACTGGTGTAGTGCTGCATTAGCTTTGCTGTGTGCATCTGATCTCATTGTATCCCCAGGGATAGCTCTATCCCAGGCCACCTGCCCAATACCTCCCGCAGGGGCCTTTACTCGGGAGCTCTGATCAGAAGCAGGGTTGCTGCTTACTAACCCCTTAAAGCCTTTCCCCATCAAAAGAAAATGAAGGGCCATTTCAATCTTAGCATTTCCTTGAGAACAGGTTAACTGAAAAAGGGGAATAGATGTAACAGAAAAGGTCAGGGAGAGGAGAGTGGGCCAAGATTCCTATTCATTCCCATATTAACTGTCACCAACACTCGTGTTCAGTGTAAGCCCCGTGGTGGGAGAAGCAGCTCTGTGAGTCATCCATTACCCTGACTCTTCTCCCTGCAGGCCTCTCCCTTCAAAAGCCCTCTTCCAACCACAATATTGACAGATTGTTTTCCATTCGAATTGATGCTCTGGGAAGATGCTCTGAAAATATAGGACTATCTGTTAATAGATAGCTTTTGGAGTGGGCAAAGAATCACTGAATTCGGGTTTTCTGGCAACAGCTCATCAGAAAGGAAGTTGCATATGGTTATCAGTCTGACAGCCATGCTCAGGAAACGAAAGTTGTAAGCAACCTTATTGTTGAGAAAACTGTTCGGGGCTGATTCTCCTATCAAATAAACATCGCCTGAAATAGAAGGTATTTTTCCTTAAGAAAAAGAAAAATTGAAAATTGTTTCCTCAATTTCTTTCATTTGGAATTTAAATTTTTCTGTTTATCTCTTGTTATCCTTTATTTATTGTCATACTATTATTTATTCTTTCTCAATTTCACTCTAGGTCAAAAGTGAAGCCCTTTTGTGAACACAGGGTGGGAGTTCTTTCCTATCTTGGAGTCAAATGCCTAACCCAGATCCTCCTGCTGCTGCTTACCAGCAACATGACTTTCTCGACCTGTTGGACTGACCCAGGGAAACCAGGACTGTAATAGAGTATCTGTCTACACAAAGCCATTTTGAGGGTTAAATAAAAGCTGTAGACTCCCTTTAAAAGACTCTGCTCCAGTCAATCTCTGTGGCTACCAGCAGTTCTTAAAGCTTTGAGTCCCTGCCTTCCCAGAGCTGTAGGAAAGGATGTGTCGCCTACAAGGTCAGCTGGGCTCCAGCAACTGGTAAAGTCAGGACTTCCTGAGCCCTCCATCCTCCACTGCCCTCCTTCTGCAAAAGCCATCAACTAAGGCTCCATCTCATGACAGCCACAGGGTCCAGGTCACCCACTGGGGTCTCACAGCCCCACTGTTGTAAGCTTGGCCTCCTGTAAGTGGCTGACCACTGCCTTCTCCCTAGCTCTTGGTATATCGAGTCACCTTCTTCTGGACCCCTTGGTGCCTGATCTGATTGCTCATCAGACAAAGTTGTGTGCAGTAGGTGAACAATGTGGACTGGAATCTCTGCCCATAGCAGTTGTTCCTTAGAGGTCTTATCTGGCTCCCAACATTAAATTCTTGATCCAGGTAGCTTCCTGCCTACTTTTTCCTGTTGAAATAATGACTTTCCCTGCCCAGTGCCATCCCAGTGTGTGAGGATACAGAGACGAGAGTCCCCAGACACCATTCCAGAAAAACATAGCATCCTAAACAGGGCAGAATGCTCAAGTGGTCTGGTATTCCAGCAAATCCCTGCCACCAGTCTCAGCAGTCACCACAAGCATTCTACACATCCTTAGAGGTGACAGTGCTTCCTTCTGAGGAGGTGGAGTTGTAAATATGGGGGAGGGGTATAGGACACAGAATCAGCCTGCCCGGGAAACGATAGACAGCAGGCAATCTCCAGATAATTCAGTAAGTGCTAAGAGCATGTGCACAATATATGAGGAAATCACAGAACAGTGAGGCCAATCTGCCCACAAAAGGGTCAGAGAGAGATTTGTGGGCCAAGAGATTCAGGAGAGCCCAGAAGTGGAAGCTAACAGTCTCCTGGAGGTTGAAACAGAATCAGCCAAGGTACACATGAAGGAAGACACCCGCACAGACACAGTTGATTAAGAGGACCCCCTGACAAGTGCCTGGCTTCTCAGAGAGAAAGTCTTTATCTCATGCATGGGTGGATTCGAGTTATAAGTGAATTCCTCTGGCCATGGTATGGAAGATGATTCTGTTGTGGGCAGGATTGGAGGGAACAGAATTGAGCAGCCATATGTGCATTCACTGGACAGCTGGATGTGGCCTAGCTGCTCTGTGGCAGGATTGGCAGCATGTTTGATGCTGTGAATAGAGCAAGATACAGAAAACCACCTCCCCAGTGTCAGGGCATTACTTCCAGGGATTGTGGCAAGTGCTACAAAGGAGGCATGCAGGGTGTCTGTCACAGACTGTGACACAGAGAGCACTGCTTGACGAATACCAGCAACACTGCACTGGGGACTTGTGTTTACATAGATCTGTAGCCATGTGGTAACTGGGGTGTGGGAGCAGTGGGTTACAGAAGAGGAATAGACATAGCATTCCAGGCAGGATGACTGGTATGTGCAGAGACAGGAAGAGCCCATGGATATGCGACTGAGTTGAGCTGTACTACAATGAACAAGGGCTCCCTCTCTGGGGAGTCTTGGGAGGTGTGAGATGCACCCCACCAATTCATCTGAGCACTGGAGAAGGGAATGGTTATCTGTCAGCTTCTGCAAGCCATTACCCAGGGGGATCCCATTCAGCATTACTCCCTAGCAGGGCCAGGTCTTATCAGGTGCCCCCCTGCCCCCAGGCAGGTGATAGACCAAGATGTGAGAGCGATACAAGCAGTGTCTGTCTGTGCAAACTTGATAAAAGTACTTACTCGATAAATATATTAATGCTATAGCTGGGAAGGGGGAAGCATAGCATTCAAATAGTGTTTCTCATTAATTTTGCCTTTTGCTTGCTCTGGTCCACAGAATGGCAGCATTCCTCAGAAACAGGAAAAGTATGCACTCCCGCAAGTGAGAAAGAGCCCACATGAGTCCTTTCCAAGGCTTGGACTGACCTTCATATCACACCAGTGTTAGCAACATAAAAAATTAAAAGCATGACCTAATTGAGTTTCCTTGGTTACAACTGGAAATCTCCAATGTTGCTTTTTATGTTCAGACAGATTGGTAGCTTCACAATGGAAAATGTAACACAATTATTTTATTACTATGATTTAAAATTCAGAAGAATCATGTATAGCCTAACAATAGCACACCTCAATCAAGATTCAAGACAATGATCACATTTAAACTATTACGTGGAAAATACGGAAGATAACCCTTCCAGGATATCTTCATGAATGCTGGAAGCTACAAATCTACAGAAGGTGTTCTTCATTGGTCGGTTGTGTTAGTTTTTGAGTTTTGAGTTTTTAATAACTTATTTTTACAAAGAACTGAATGGGAGGCAGCTCAGTGACTGGAAGATTGAAAAAGATCTTCATTCTGTATCATCTCCCCAGACATTAGTGAAGCCAGAGACACCTGACAGCTCTGGCCGCAGCTCAGCACCACTTGGGCTGATGGCTGAAGGTCAGGCTTCTCGAAGGCAGGTAGGACATCTGATACATCTTCCATCCATCCCAGCACCAACAACAGGAGTCTCTGCCACACTCTCCAAGATGGTGAGGGCTGGAGTACATAACCTACTTAGAGCTAATGAATTACCCTGTGGGGTGTGTGCTCATTATCTTTTTGAAAATGTATTTTTCTCATAAATTTATTGATCAAGAATAGATTTTTAATTTTTCCAATCAGGGTTTATGAAAACATATTTTCATCCTAAGACTATTTATGGTGAATATTATAAAATATACACTAATATTGCAACCTCTTTACATCTATAAAGTAAGCCCTATTTGAGGTTTACAATAAAACAAAAAAGAATACCTTCAGTTTTATATACTGAGCTTGATTTATGTTAAATAGTGTCTTTTGTAAATATATGGCTAATTATTGTTCATCATTTACTCTAAAATTGACAATTATCTATTTCAAAAACAGTAGCATTTTTCTATTGTATTTCATAATAAACTTTAAAAAGGAATTGATACTGATACATAGTCAATGAGTTAAATAATAGATTTATAACTTGGCTTTGCATACTTTCATCCATTTATCTGAGTACCAGAATGGATGTGACAGTTTGTTTCAATGGGGAAGCTTAGCAGCTTGTGAGTATAAAAGAATAAAAGCTTAGCCTAGATATCCTTGAGAGAAGCACTCTCCATTTGATGGGTCAGGCCTGTCTTCAGCCAGGCTTGAGCATAGGGTAAGACATTGCATTATTGATATACAAGAAAGTCCTGGAATTGACTCACTTGATTCATATATTCCTTAAATATGTGCCATTAAATTTAATTCAACTCACCATATATAAAAAAGCTTTTAGTGCTCTCTCACATTCTTTCTCTATCATATACTATATATACATACATATATATCATATGAACAAATATCTCCATCATAAAATGATATTTTAGTATTGACTTTAAAGATGAAAAACACTACAACCCAGATGCAAGGTCACTGGTTATTTTTTTCCATAATTTAGTTTTATTTTATGGAATATATAATACTTCCCTTGGGCAATGAATTTCTGCAAGATCTATTGTTCATACTGTACTAGTGGATTATTCTTCCTAATGATGCTTTGTGGTACTTGTTAGAACATAAAGTGAGTACTACTTTCAAACTAGACCTCTTCAGCCTCTGTGGGAACAGCAGTCATATACTCAGGAAACCAGTAGTTCTTTTTTATTCATCCCTCTACATGCATGGATTACTTGCATCAATACTAATTTATTTATCATTTTTTCTTTGTAGTCAGAAAAAAACCTCCAAATGTAAATTAAATTTGTATTGTTGTTTGAGCAAATAGTTACATCTGGTGATGCTGTTATAAAAGCTGAAAATAAATTCTTCAGTATTTAATACAGTCCATGAGTTTTCCTTGGAAACATGATAGCATTAAATACTTAAAGTAATACTCAATTATTTATTGATTTGCATTTATGAAATAATTCTAAATTGCTAAATAATGTAAAAGTAAAGAATTTAAATTTCTAGTTCCACTCAAAATGGAGTAAGCTCACCACAAAGCACAACTAAAAATTGTGGGTGAAATACAAGAAGCAACTACTGATGCCTAAAAACTAGAAGCAAGCAGGTTAGGGAGAAGAAAAAAAATGAAAGACTCCCTGCCCCAGTCTAGCAGCATCTCTTGTTTTTCTGTTTAATTTTTTTTTCTTTAATCTACAGCTTTGACTCGAGCATAGACTGTCAAAACTGGGGAACTACACAAGAGTGGAAAGCAAAATCTCAAAAAAAACTCTGTCCTCATCAGAGAATGGGGAAAAGTCCCTCTTTGTGCAGGCAGAGTGTGAAGATATTTCCTTCTCCTCCCCTCCCCTTTGCTCTCCTCTCTCCCCTCCCTCCCTCCCTCTCCCTCACCCTCTCTTTCTCCATCTCTGTCTCTATTTACTTCTATAGCTTCACTGCAGAGTTGCATGATTAATAAACCAAAAGAGAAACCCATCACTTGGAGAGAGGAACTATTAAAGAAGTTCTAGAAAAGCCAAAACTGTGGGGATAAAGTCCCTTTTTCTTCTGTTGTCTTGCGTTCCTTCACTTGAAGGTAGGAGAAGTCACATGGACTATGTGCCAATGACAATGTCTGAAACTCTGAGGCTACTTCCAGCAATAGGACTAGGGAAGTGAGACAGTCTGGAGAGATGACAGAAAGGACAGAGATGAAATGAGGACTCTGTAATTTCATGCAGGAAATAGCAAAAGTCAAGACACTCCTTAAGCCACACATCTGAACTCATTCTGAGAGGTGTGGCCAAGGTTTTGTCTATAGACCTGCTATGAAAAGACCAGGGAGACCACTGCACATTTCCATACAGCCCAGAGGAGGCCATGAAAAGCAAACTCAAGTCACATGGCAAAGGCTTCAAAAACACAAACCATACTGGGAAAACTCCTGAGTTAGTCAGGTTCTCTAGAGAAACAGCACAGCTAGGAGATTATAAATAAATTGAAATATTTAAATAATAAAAAGGCAAGAATGTAGATCAGAAGAGTAAAAAACCGAAAAAAAAAATGAAATGGTAAGCCTGAACACATTTATTTTAACAGTTATATCAAATTAAAATCACTGAAACATATTAAAAGACAGATATTGCCAGGTTAATTAAGGAAACAAGATCCAACTATGTTATATCTGCCTGAAAACCTATTTTAAATTTAATGATAAATCTTTTAAAAGTAAAATGATAAATGAATATTTGGCGTGCAAACATTAATCAATAAAAAACACAAGTGGTTCTATGGCTATAAAGAAAGTCAACTTCTGAACGAGAAAATGACCAAAGATGAAAAGACACACCAAATAACAACGAAAGATCAATTCATCAAGAAAAAATAAAAATCACAAATAAGTGTGAACATAACAGAGCTCTAAAAGACACAAAGAAAAAACTGTTGGAACAAAAAGTAGAAAATTCTCTCAACATATTTTTAAATGCCCATGAAAGCTAAAAGAAAACTTCTAAACCAGCCAGGAGACAAAGAATAAGCCTCCAAACAAATATTTAAAATACATTTTAAATGGAATAGAAATGATGACACAACATATCAAAGTCATTGCCAAATTAATGTTTACAGATAAATTTAAGGCAGTAAGTATTCAATGAGAAAAAGGAGAAAGCATTAAACTCAGTAACAGTTTCCACTTTAAAAATCTAGACAAATAAAAATGAAACAAATCCAAAGTAATCAGAAGTGAGATAATAAGACAACAGAAATCAGTGCAATTTAAAACAGAAGATAAAGAATATCAATGAAACCAGAAGATGGTTCTTTAAAAAAATCAAGAAAATTGTAAACTTTTGCTCAAATAACAAAAAAAGAAGGCTGATACATAATAATAGTATAAAAATGGATAAAGAATATCTCAATAAAACTAAGGACACATGGAGGGAGGGAGAAAGGTGGGAAGGGGAAGGAGATTTTTCAAAAAAAACCAAGCTGTGTTATGTACATGTACCTACTCCCCAAGATGAGTGTAAACTTCATATAGTGCAAACATGTACTAATAAAATTAAAATTCAAAGATAAAAGAATTGCAAGAGAAAACTAGAAAGAACTCTATGCTCATAAATTTGACAATTTAGATGAAATACAGCGAGTGACTCATTGGAAGATACATAGCTCCAACATCCACTGAAAAGAAAATAACAATCTGAATAATCCTAAATCTATTTTAAAAATTCATTGTGCAGAAAAAAAATTCAAGGCCACATATTTTACTGATAAATTCTACCAAATACTTAAGAAAGACCTAATAGCAAATCTACATGATCTCCTCCAAAAAAGTAGAACATATTCCAAACCATTTTATGAGGTTATAAGTACCCTAACTCCAAACCCAGAAAAATTATATAAAAACCCATAAACCAACAGCCTTAGAAATACAAATATGATCATAGCCACATAAATATTAAACCTATCACCTCAGGGATGTAAGCATCACTGAATGTTTGAAAATCTTTCACCATTTTAAGAATAGAGAAGACTATGTAATCATCTGTATAAATTCAGAAAAAAAAACACTTGGCAAAATCTAGTATCCATTCATTAAAAAATTTAAGCAAACTAAGAGGTATAAAGGAAATGTCCTAAATAAAATTTATACCAAATTTCATATTTAATGGATAGCCTAAATCAGGAACAAGGCAGGGATATCTACATGTGCCATATATATATTCAACATTTTACTGAAAGTCCTAACAAACATGATAAGATAAGAAAAACAAATAAAAAGAACATAGATTTGAAAAAGAAAGACACTGTATTCATAAATGACATGATTATCTATATTAAAAAGTCTCATGGAAGTTAATTTCAAAAAGAACTAATAACTGAGTTTTGCAAATATGTACACACCAACAAGTGGGCATATAGATGACAACAAACATAAAATAACTTGAAGATCATTACTCACCAAGTAAGTGCAAATTAAAAAGATAATAACAACATATATAATGCCTATTGAGATAGCTAAAATAAAAAAAAAAATCCTGACATCTTCAAATAGTAACAAGGATGCAGAGCAACTGGAACTCTCATGCATTCCTGGTAAGGATGCAAAATGGTACTGAAACTCTGGAGGACAGCTTGGCAGGTTTTTAAAAATAAAGTCAAACATATATAAACCAGAAAGCTATTTTTAGATATTTACTCCAAAGAAAATCTACATTCACACACACACACACACACACACACAGAAAGTAAATATTTATAGCAGCCTTTTCCATAATTCTCAAAACCTAGAAAAATCTCCAATGTCCTTCAACTGTAGAATAGACTAATAAACCGGTAAAGAATAAAAGAGAATCTCATGCCCCCCACAAAACAAATCATCAATACACACATTATGTGCATGAATCTCAAATGCACTGCTCTATGAAACCAGCCAGACTATACAGACCATATATTATATGACTCAATTTATATGAATTTCTGTAAATGCAAAGCTATAATGAAGAAAAGCAGATCAGTGATTGCCAGAAATTCAAGTTTTGACTGCAAGAGCTCCCATGAAGGAATTTTCCCAATGATGATCAAACTATGTAATATTTTCTTTGTGACTGAAGCTGCATAACTATGCATTTGTCAAGAATCATAGACCAGAACAGCATAAATTTTATTGGGGGTAAAAGGGGAAAATGAAATTGAATAAGATATATGTATGTACCAACTTCCTCAAATTCATCTACCTCATCATCATGTAATATTAACATACTCTAATGAAAAACTATATGTATCATTTTAATTTAAAATAAAATAGTTTTAAATAAATGTAAAAAGAATAATACAATAATAAAATTGGATCCTCAGAAATAGTTAACTACTATTAAAATAACTATTCATAAATACATCAAAATGTATAGTACTTTACTTATTTGCAACCTGCTATGTAGTATCATTGATATTTGTCTCTGCATGTATACATCCTATGAAAATATATTACATTATACATTTGTTGAATGTAGGAAACATGAGTAGTGTATTTCTGAGTGCGCCATTTTGCGTTAGCTCAATGAATCATAATTTAATAGAAAAAAACTCATTATCCTAGAACAAACATTCTTGCCTGGGTGCTTCAGTCAATGACTAATAAAAGCATCAGATTTTAAGGGACAAAAAAAGATAGAACAAGTTATATTGAAAGAAAACCAATGATTAATGTTAGCCTGATGAAGACAGCAGTAAGAGAATAATAAAAATCAAGCATATAGATTTGATCTGTATTGTGTACACCTCTTTTACATATCAAAGAGCTGAGTCATTTATTTTTTTGTAACACCTCAAATAATAATAGAAAAAAATCTTATAAATAAAAGTCTTCTTTCATGAACTATTCTTTAGAAAACTGGGCCAAATAAAATCTATTGTAAAAACATATTTTCTGGGCAGAGGAGGTGAACATTCCAGGCTGCCATACCATGGCCCACAGTACCATGGAGCAGAGTTGCCCCCAGTGCAGAAGAGATGAACCTTCTGCGCTGCCATACAACTGCCCCTAGTGGCAAGGAGATCAGCTGCCCAAGTGCCAGCACCACACATCTGCCCCCCCAACCCCTGTTGAAATGAGAAGACATGTAAATGAGTCTCAAAACCAGACTTCCAGATCACCTACAGCAACCCCAAAGGGAAACAAGATGGAACACTGATACTCAAACACCTGGACTCCCTGAACTGGCAACAAAAGAGGATCTGGAAAAATGAAATCAGAAATAATTTCTCAAATAACAGCACAGATTGTGCCCATAGTGTAAGACATGATTAATAAGCCTAGAGAGGACACAGATAAAAAACTAAAGGAGCTGGAATCACCCCGCTGCAGACAGGCAGGTCTACCCATGCCCTACCAAGGTCCCGAGTGGCACAGAACACGACGAATCAGCCCACTGCAGACAGGCAGGTCTGTGGACGCCCTACAGAGGTCCCGAGTCACGGGAAAGACGCCAAATCACCCCGCTGCAGACAGATAGGTCTGCCCACACCCTGCCGAGGTCCCGAGTGGCATGGAACATGCTGAATCACCCTGCTGGAGAGAGGCAGCCACCTGGTTCCACACTACAAAGACACAGAGGACACCAGACCTCCAGACCAAGGTACTGAGTCCCACTGCTCCCGGCCCAGAGGTAGGGGCTTCTGAGCCGCCATGCCACTGCTCCTGGTGAGAGGAAGGGGCTTCCCGGCCACCATCCCTCCCACTGATCCCAACCCACAGGAAAGGCCTTTTGGGTCACCATCCCTACCACTGCTCCTGGCCCCTGTCCCACCCTCCCAGCTCAGAAGAGGTAATCCATGCAGTTGCTAACAGCCCCCTGCCCCAATCAAAATGAGAAAACACATAAATAAGTCTCAAAAACAAACTTCTAGATCACCTACAACAACCCCAAAGGGAAATGAGATGGAACACTCTTATATTCAACCACCTGGACCCACTAAACTGGCAACAAAAGGGGATCTGGAAAAAATGAAATCAGAAATAATTTCTCAGATAGCAGGAGAAATTTTTCTCCTAGTGCAAGACATGATTAATAAATCTAGAGAGGAGTTCAGGAACATGATGGAATCCCAACATAAGAAACAAATGGAATCCATAAAACAGATGCAAATAGATTTCCAGGAGATGAAAAATTCCATTGAAAGCCTACACAGCAGAATGAGCCAATGTGAGGACAGAATTTCAGATATAGAAGATAAGATTGCAACTAATGAACAGAAAAAGAAAAATTGCTTCAAAATTATAAAGGAACACAAGAAATCAATCCAGCAGCTTCTAGATGATGCAAAGAAGAAAAACATAAGACTGATTGGAGTCAATGAAGAAACAGGAGAGGGTGCAGGTAACATAAAAAAACTCTTCACAGAAGTAATGGCAGAAAACTTCCCAAGCAGGGGAAAAGAACTTGACATACAGATAAGTGAGGCATATAG
>NW_004624806.1:3178091-3193416 GCF_000247695.1 Heterocephalus glaber
AGAAAATGAAAAATTGGAAACAAAGTCTTTGTAAATAGGGAGGGATGGAGGGGTTTAAGAGAGGGCAGGGGAAGGGGGAAGAAATAAGAACTAAGATAGATTATGTAAAGGTGCAAATTTCCAGTGATGAATGTCATTTTATTGTACCAATAAAATTAATTTAAAAAATATTTTTTCTGATCAAAATTAGTTGAGTTTATGATATTTAAATAACATCCAAACTCTAGTATTTAAATATATAAAAGCAGAGGTCATAAGAGTCACCTGTTACATTTCTACAATGACTATGGCTGAAGCCCATGAGGGGAGAGTCCATCAGCACAGTGTGTGTTGCAGAACAAGTAGAGCCAAAGCCCAGAGCAAGGAAACTGAGACATATGGTTGGTGGCTCCCAACTTCAGAGCTCCTATTTCTGAGTCCAACATCTCATGTAGCAGGCTCAAGACTAGAGTACTAAATTTACAGTACTAATGATATGCACTTAGAGGACTTGGTTTTCTGGAATTTTCTATGACTATAACATAGACACTCACTCTCAAAAGTTGTTGGTCTTTAGGGAAATTCTGGTTACATGTTCAAAAGTTCTTCTGAGAGAGTTACAAGTCACAGAGCAACCCAATGAAACAGTTCCTCCTGGAATATTGTTAGGAGCTTCTTTAACATGCTGGCCAGTCTGAAAGACAAACATGCTGCAGTGCATATAACACCTCCCAAGGATTGTGCTGGGTTTCAGTGTAACATCTGGAATAAAGGGGGATTCTACGCAGCCTTTGAAACCAGCACCAGAGTAGTGGAAAGAAGCACTGTGCTAGAGTGACAGTACCAAGCAGGGGCTGCAAATGTAGTATCATCTATGAGTAAGGACTCTCCTGAAACACAGAACCAGTGGAATATGTTAGGTCTCCAGGAAGAGATCATTATGATGGACTGGCTCACACAATTACAGAGACTGAAAATTCCTACAATCTGCTATCTGCAAGCTTGAGGCCCAGGGAAGTCAGTGGAACAGTACCCATCCAATAAAGGCCTGACAACTGGGGTGCAGATGTCCAAGGGCAGGAGGACATGGGCATCCCAGGTCAAACAGAGAGACCGTGGACTGGCTCTTCCTCTGACTTTTTGTTCTATTGAGCCCTCAAAGGGTAAGCCCCACCCACCTTGGAAGAGGTGAATGAGAACAGGGACCAAACTGGTAGGTAGGGTTATTACTTCCACAAGCATACTGTGAATACATGGAAGACCACAAGAAGACCCTGCTTCTTCCTGCCAATTCTTGCGGTTAACTTGGAAAGAGTCAAAGCAAATAATACCAGATGGAGGGCCTGCCCTGCCCTGTCCTCCTCATGGGCAGAGGCACCCAGGGCCAGATAGGCCATTGTTATGAGCTCGAGAAGACGGCTCAGTGATGAGCAACAGGGAGAGGGCCTCTCCAAGGCTGGATGTTGAAAGTTGAAGCAGAAACACTAAATCTCTTGGAAGATAAGTTAAGTAGAACTCTTGAAGACATTGTGTAGGACAAAACTTCATGAATAAACCTCAGTCACATGGGAACTAGCACAAAGAATCAACAACTGGAATTTCATCTTATTAAAAAGCTTTTGCACAGCAAGAGAAACCACCAACAGAGTGAAGAGACAACCTACAATGTGGGAAAAAAATTTTACCAGCTGTTGCTCAGGCAAAGGACTACTATCTAGAATATATAAAGAATTTTTAAAAATCACACCTCCCAAATTTAAAGACCCAATCCAAAAATGGCATCTGAAATGAAGAGAAATTTCTCAGATGAAGAAGTAGAAATAGCAAGTAAACACATGAAAAAATGTTCAACCTCACTGGTCATTTGAGAGATGCAAATGAAAACAATGCTGAGATTCCACTTCACTCCAGAAAGAATGGCTGCTATCAAGAAATCAACCAATTACAAACATTGGCAGGGCTGTGGGAAATAAAGAAACCCTTCACTGTTGGTGCTGTAGACTTATGCAATCACAGTGTAAATCAGTATGGATATTTCTCAAAAAACTAGGATTAGAGGTCTCATTTGACCCCGCTATTCCCCTGCTGGGTATCTTCCCCAAAGAATTAAAAGCATCATACCACAGTGATATATGCTCAACCATGTTTATAGTGGCACAGTTTGTAACAGCTAAATCTTCGAAATAGCCCAAACTCCCATCAACTTGTGATTGGATAAAAATGTGTTTTTTATAAAATGGAGTACTACTCGGTCATAAAAAAGATAAACTAGATACATTTATAGCTAAATGGATGCACACTGAGGCCATACTCTTATGTGAAATAAATAGGATACACATGTATAAATACTGAACAATTTCTCTGATGTGAGAAACTGAAAGGGTAAATGAGGACCAAAATGCATAATAGACATTATGAAACAGGAAGAATGTTCAAAGGGGAAGGGGAACTGGTGGAGGGAGAGAAGGGAAAGAAAAAAAATGAAAAAAGAAGGAAAAAACAGAAACAAAACTCATGTAAAGGGGCAGGGGTGGAATGGTTGAAAGGAGGGCAGGGAGGAGGTTGGGAGGAGGGAAAAAAATAAGAACCAAGCTATATTATGTACAAGTACAAATCCCTAATGAATAATATGATCACAATGTACACCTAAAATGAACTGGTAAACTCAGTTTTTGTAAAAGCAAATAATAAAGAGAAGACTAGTCTTAGTTGTCAATTTTAGGTAAATTCCATGTTCAGAGGTAATCACTGGGGGAGGAAAGTCAAGCTTTTGTCTAGAGAAAGTTGCTCCATAGGAGAACTGCAGAATTCACAGTCATGCTTGCACGCCTCACCCTCACCTGGAGAAGATGAGCCCCTGCCAGCCAGTTGCACACAAGGGGTATTGATCTTCAGGCCTAAAAAGCATGCAAAACTCAAATGAGCTCAGTTCTTGCACTCTTTGAGGCCTTTCCCAGGACTGATCAGGGCTTACGAAAGTGCAGGAATCATGGCTACAGAGGATACCTGAGGCTAGGTGACCTCTAGAGCCTAGGACATTGGCTGCACAATAAAGGCTGCTCCTTCCTGCTCGGTCACACAGGCCATCAGCACATGACTTGAGAGGTGTCGCCTCTGAGCTGAGGACTAGCACTTACTGGCTTTCCCTAAAGTGTATCATGCTAAGAGTGAAAACAGCTCAAGAGGTTGTGGAACAAAGAAACAGTTGGGCAATATCCTGGCCAGGGGTCCTGATCCTGTAGGCACTCTCCTACATGTGCAGTCTTCTGGAATGATTGAGCCCTCAGGTTTTGCCACATTGTTTGTGACTGAGTCCTAATGAACGTCAATTTGGGTTCACACATCTGGGAAGTCAACAGAGGGGAGGAACAGCTCTGACCCTCATGATCAAGCAGGGTCAGCAAAGCCATACCCAAGAAACAAACCGCAACCTGCACCTCTTTGTTGTACTATCTACAAGCTAAGAAATGTCTCCACATCTGTTAGTGTAATATGTAAGACAAAATAAAACTATTCACTATTGATAGAGAGGACTTGCCCAAAGTGTGCAGGATCCTGCTTCTTGGATCTATGACTCCTCAATTATCTACTATCGGACGTTACAGAAAAGTTTGCCACCTCTACTAAAAGAGTACTGAGAAATTTATACAAATGGTTTTATCTTTAGAAATTTGATAGGACATCAAGGATTGAGGCAGAGTATGAACGGGGAGCCCCAAATGAGGAACGGTTGTTTTGTCTGTTTGGGGCCTTATATTGATGCCAAGGAATAAGGTTATACAGCTGTGAGAATGAGCGCCCCCTACTGCCCACTATCCTACTGACACTTCTTAAAAGAGCAGCATTGAAGATGTCAGACACAGAAAAGTACATCCTGCATAATTCTCATTACAAAAAATGGACAAACAAGCAAAAATGACTTTGGAAGTTAGGAAGCAGCACGTACAGGAGGTGACTGCGACTAGAAGGGGTGCCATAGGGACTTCCAGAGTCTCAATCTGAATGCTGGATCCATGAGTGGGTTTAGCCTGTAAAATTTCAATAAACTCTATATATTGTTACTTTCTAGTAGACATATGATTGTTTAAATTTTTTAAATTAATGAAAACAGAACTTACTGGTTCCTCCCTGCCTCTTTTAAACATGTGGCCAACACAGAATCATAAGAGGAAACAAATGTCAATTAAGGAGAGATTTCCACCATCACCACCAACCAATGGTGGAACCAATGGCATCCTAGGTGAAATAGAGCTGGTGGGACTTCCATCACTGACTAGACATGAGGAAAGCAAGGGTGGCTCTCTTATGGACAGATTGACCTTAGGGGGACAGGAGGGAAAGCATCCCTCACAGCCTGGAGACCGGAGAACAAATACTCAAGGCTCAGTGCTCTTCTCCCCCTCTGATTGTGTTGCAGCTGTGATGCCAGCTCTGTGAATCTAGGAGCTCAGTTCCTTCCAGGACGTGGCAAAGGAAGTGTCAGGGAACAGCAGGGCCTGTGGAGATTCCCGGCTGTGCAGCCTCTGCTCAAGGCAGACTGTCTAACTCACCTGTTAGCAATGACAGACATGCTCTGAGAAGAGGGTCTTTCCAGAAAGGACTCCACAGACTTCTTCAGGAGCCTCTGGATATGGCACGTGCCACAGTGGTCTCTGCAGGTCAAGATTTACCCATTAGGTGGTGCCAGACTTTCTGTGATGGCCCCTGTGGACTCCCCCTGTGAAAGGGCTCTTGAAATTAGCATTTAATTTTTAAAAAAAAAACTTTTTCCACAATAAATATTAGAAGCACCTGAAGAGTGTGCTGTGATGTATCCTGGCTTGGCCAGAGCACGAATGGGCTTAAAATAAAGATAGCAATGAGAGAGAACCCCAAAACCACCAAAAGGTAGAGAAACTGATCTCCTACTTGGAGTCTAGAATCATTGAAATACGACATGAATGAAAGTTAGCTTGCTCAATCGCACAGTGTCCCCTCAACGCCCACGTCCACCCCAAGTCTCAGAACCTGATGTTATTTGGAACAAGGGTCTTTGCAGATGTAATGACTACGATGAGGTCACGCTGGATTACAGTGGGCCCCAAATCCAGTGTGACCAGTGCCTTGTCAGAATAGCAAAGGACATTGCAGGAGGTCACCATGTGAAGGCAGAAAGAGTGGAGAGGATGGAGCTGCAAGCCAAAGAGTGCCGAGGGCTGTTGAGATCCTTCAGAAGAGGCGGGATGGTCCTCCCAAGATCCTCCAGGGGAAGTGCATCCCTGAAGACACTTAGATTTTAGATTTCAGACTTCCATCTCCAGAGTTACAAGAGCACAAATTTCTGTCATTTTGAGCACCCCGTTTTGAGATACTTTGTTAAAGCAGCCACAGGAAACTAATAATCTCGTCTTTGGAGATTAGCATGACTGCACCTGAGAAGGGGAAATAGAGCTCTTTTTCAGCTCATATCACTCTGAGAATTGCTATTGGCTGCTTAGGAAGAGAAACAGACCCATGCTTCTTGTACCTTTTTCTGGGGTTACTGAGGATGCCAGATGCTGGTAGGAAACTTAAGTCTGATGCATCTTTGGCTAGCCACAATGAAATTAGACAATCTATTTGTAAAACCATAACTCAACATGCTCCTAGACTTTATGTGCTTGGGCTTCTTGTTCTTTGATGTGAACAGCTGAAAGTCTGGAATGTGCTTCTGATAAATAATCAGTTGTTATTCACAGCTCATCCTACCCTGATTGAGAAGACACCTTCAGGTTTCAGCCACTATTAATGAAATTGTTCCCATTGTCCAGTTACAGTATTAGGTCATTCAGATTCCCTGCCTCTGTTCAAATTCATCAAATGTGCAAGATTCATCAACCTTTCTCAGGCTTGCTGGGAACAGTTATATCCAGAATAAATGGCAGCGTACCTGACTCAAATACAGCATTTCTTGGTCATGTTTACAGCACCTCTGATAGAAGTTTAGCTTCATTCCTTGTTTTCTGGTGTTAGAGAAAAACTGCAAATGTTCAGGTTCCTCTGCTTTGCAGATTCAGAAATCTCCAAAATGGCCCACTAGGCAGGGAAGAAATCTCAGGTCCAAAAGTTCTAGGTTTGTAGAAGAGACCACCATCCTCCTACTTCCATAACTGAAAACCCTCAGGATAAATCTCATGCCAGCTCTCTACCTTTTCCCATTGTAATCATCTACCACTCCAAGTCCTGTCCCCCAGTCTTACAATAAGATCCTGTCATTGCTCCTACCCAATGCTACTTTTGCCATAATTTGTGTGATCTGCCCATCAATGTGGACAATCCTTCACCATTCTCGTATCTTTGACCTACTCTCTTTTAATGATCTTTCTTCCATGCTAACTCAACCACTCACTTTTATGGCCACATAATTACTAATAAGAACAATCCTTCTCTAACTCTATGCATCAATATATCTAATACCCTGACTTCAAAAATTATTTGGCTTATCTAAGCCCTATAATTTATCTATCCTAAAACCTTGTCTTTGTCTCCTATCTTAGTTTTTTTTATTCGTTGCTGAGACAAAATATTCATCGCCCAAATTTAAAGGAGGAAAGGTTTATTTTGGCTCACAGTTTGCAGAGGTTTCAGTCCATAACCAGGTAGCTCCAAGGCAGAGTGCCATGGCACTTTTCAGAGGAAAAACAATCCAGATAAGGCAGGAAGAAGGCAGAAAAGTAGTGAAATAGCCACAGCAGCCTTCTTTCTGCCCTTTATATTCAGTGCAGGGCACCCACCCTTTGGATGGCCAGCAATCGCACCCAGGATGGGGCACCCTTAATCCCAGCATCATATCGTTAATCCCAGCATCACACACCCTATATCCAGCCACCTCTGAAAAGCCCCACCTATGACCACATAAGGCTATGGAGGGATGTCTAGATACAAGCATAACACCCCTGTACCCCTCTACCAACCTCATATCCCACCATACTCAACTGAATTTGCATAGTGCATCATTCCCTTGTTTAGATGCTCTGCCCAACCCATTCTCTGTTACTTTTTGATTTACTACTTGGGGTGGTCCCAACCCCACTGGATACTCCATGGCTGCATATGTGTCACTAAGTATATCTGGGGAAAAGGCATTCCACCTTCTAAGTGGATGCTTCAACTCTAATCACAGATCTCAGAGAGGTACAGTGACTCCTACCACTTCATGCCTGTCAGCAATGTCCCTCGATCTTAGTATCATTAATATTTTGTTCCAGGAAGTTCTGCTGCATGACATTCCCCTGTGCATTGTAAGATGTTTAGAAGTCTCACTAGATGTTCACTAGATGCCAGCTTCGTTCTTCCTCCCCCGAGCTGTGACAATCATGTATGTCTCCATTCACTGTCAAATGGTACAAGGGGAGAAAACCACCCCATTTGGATCCACTGTTCTCTAGATTCTGCCCCTCTGGTACCTGTTTTTGTTAAACTCTCCTTTTCTTTTAACCTCCAGCCTCACATCTTTCACTGTCACTGTCAACTGAGGTCTTGTTATTTTATTGAGAAGACAGATTCCTATACTAGAAAACATCTTTGACCTCCCACTATCTAACCAGTGCACTCAGCCACTGTTACTTGCAAGTGCCTTCCTCTCCCATTATTCTCCATGAAGCCATTCTATGTCTATTTCCAGGCTTGGACAGCCAGAATGTCCCCACTTCCTACACAAGGATGTTCCTCCAGGAATAACCTGCTCCCATGTGTCACCAGTCTTTTCTCTTGCCTGAACGGTGTGCATCAGCATACAGACACACTTGAACTTCCTCCACGGGAAAATACACACCTATAAAAACGTCTTCTCTCTCTATTATCCCCATGTGGATGCCAATTCATTTATCTACAATTCTTTGCAGGAAAACTATTACTCCAAAGAGTTTTCTGTGCTCAGATTCTCCTGCTCTCTTTCCTTTCCTTGGAACTATATTGCATTAGTAGAAATTACAGCTAATTCTTTTAAATCTAGTGACACCCTATCTTGTGTTATGTTCCAGCTTAGCAAGATTTATAGAGCTGATCATATCCTCCTCCTGAACACAGTTCCCATTCTAGTTTCCAGGTCACAGCAGTCTGCTCTACTCTTAACTTACTGATTCCTAATTCCCAATTATTTTGCTAGTTCTTCTTTACCTCTCCAAATTCTAAAGGTTATAAGGCCCAGGGCATGTAGTCTGAATTTATTATCTTCTTTCAACACACCCACCCCTTGCTGACCACATCCAACCCCATAACTTCTGTATATCTGCAGGCTGACAGCTGACCAATGTGTGTGCCCTCCCGAGACCCTTCTCTAGGAATCCATGCAGCCCTACAACAGGTAGAGCTACTCAAAATATTTCTTTTGGCACCAAATAGAGATCTCTAAATAAACACTTTCAAATCCAAACTTGTTTTTCCTCCTATCAGTTAATTACAACTACCTCTTCAGGCCAAGAACCTTAGATTCAGTCTTGAATCTCTTTTTTTCTCATGTTTTATACCTTGTCTTTCAACAAGTCCTATCTATGTTAGCTTTCCTTTGACAAGGCATAGTTAGCTGATTTCTTTTATTGGTTGTTTCCAACAACTACCAAGTGAACCACATGGAGAATAGAGGTGTTTTTCTGTCTTCTTTACTGAGGTATTTGCAGCAGTGCATGCTCAATAAATATTTGCTGGATTAGCAGAACAATGAACGTGTATTTAGCTTTCCGTGGGCCAGCACTGTTCTGTTTCAGAACTGAAGAACTTCATTGCAGGCGCCCTCCCAGGAATAACTGCAGGTGTGATCTTTCTTGTTTAGAAAAACAGAATAGAATTGTCAGGGTCTCAGAGAATAAAGGTGAGATGGGTGGTATGGGAAACCAGTCAATCCATAGGACTAGTATTTAATCCTTACATGTGGAATTTAATTTGTCTTTTAAACATTTGCTGCCCCCTCCTAGGGTACTAATGTCTAGAAGATTAGGTATTAAAGATACAGGATCAAAGCCTCACTCTAGGAGTGTGACAGGTTGATAATGCAGTATTTCCTACTGGATAAGTACAGTGACAGATGAAACTCACAGAATAATGTTCAATGAAAGGAATCAGACACAAAAAATCACATACTCTCTGATTCCATTTATCTGAAGTACAAAACCAGAAAAACCTAGTCCATAAAGTTTTCATAGCCCAAGAAATGACTAGCAGTGTTGTGAAGAGGCTTCTGGACTAGGTCATGTTCTTTTCCTTGCTCTGGATTCTAACTACACAGCTTGTTCCTTTTGTTTACAAAAATTCAGCATGCCATATATACTGCCTTTGGCAATATATAAAATTCTTAGAAGAAAATAAAAATTAAAGGTGTTTTAATTATCCATGCTGGTTTTTTATGTCACTGATATTTGTTAAAATGTTTAAATACCACAGAATCTAAACCTTTGTTTCAAAATGGTACCTAGAAGTTTCTGACATTAAGAAAACAGTGTAGGAGCCAACACAGAAACAGTGTGAAAGAACATTTTGAAATGGATTTTTTAATTGGTTATAAGGACAATAGTTTCTTTTCTAACACTAATGTTCTCATTCTATGATACTTACCACCCTCAAAGCCAAGTTATAAAAATGTTTTTCAGTGGTTGATTTTGCACATAAAATGTTTCTAAATCCCAATAATAAGGGGGTTTTTTTCCTGCAGAAGATTCAGTACTCCAGGGGACTTTGTATCTTAATAAGTAGGATGTTTAAAATGTGCATTGCCATGGGCACAGTAGGCAGGTTTAATCTTCACTCATGCTCCCCCTGCCTGCAGGTAACTCAGAGTGGCCCATGGGAGGGGCAGAGCACGTCCCCTCTGGAGAAAGGAAGCAGAGACTGTGGCCCAGGCCCTCACTGACCACAAAAGCTCTCCCAGAGACAACAGAGATCACCCCTGTGTGCACCTCTTGGTCTAAGTAATCACCTGGCAAAATCTAATGGCAAAAAAGAGCAGGGAAGAACAATATTCCTTACAATACAAAGGCAAATATTTTTAGATAATAACACAAGTGACAAATACCATAAGTGTGCTTTATCTAAATCTACAAGGGATGAGTCAGAGACTTTTAAGAGATGAATAACTAGAAAAAAAAAGAGATGAATAACTACAGGTAAAATGAAGCAAAGTCTAGAACTGGCTACAGAAGAGTTGAGGGTCGAAGAAGGATATGTAGGCTGGAAGTGGATGGGTATGAACAAGGTGGTGCCGGTGTGAGTGGATAGGACTAAAGCTGTGGCACAATCTTCCAGATATCACCTCTTCTACCTGACCTCCTGTTTGTTCAGAAAGTTCCATGATAAGGGCTGGGGATTTAGCTCAGTGGCACACACCTGCCTTGTAAGTGCAAGGTCCTGAGTTCAATCCTTGATACCAGACACACACGCACACACGCACACACGTGTGCGCACACACACACACACACACACAAAGTTCCATAATAAAAAGTTAAAAGCACAAGCTAATAGTGATTTAGAAATGCCTAATAGCTACACAAATAAAGAGCTGATATAGCAGGCCTGAGAGTGTATATCCTTAGAAAGTACAGTTTGTCAGTTTATCCATGATTAGCACCTGGGAATTCCACAGGTACCCAATTTTCTGTGCTGATAAGAAGCACTCTCTGTGCCTAACAATGCTGTCACCCAAACAATGTGGCTGAAGCTAAACATCTGCTTTCTGTCTGGGATTTTCTGGGTTTTGGTCCATGCAAAGTAGAGGGTGTCTACTTGAACAGCCCCAGGGGATGTATCTCTAAACAGCTCCCCATGGACAACTTTCCACATCTCTGCCACAATTTGGTGCTGGGGGAGATTACATGTCCTGGGTGAATCTGCTGGAGCACCTTTGAGAGTTTGTGCCTGTTTCCTCTGAACTTCTCCCCTTGCACATTTTTCCTGGGCTGATTTTGCTTTTGCTTTCATAAGTCACAGCCACACATATAACTATATGCTAAGGTCTATGAGCCTTCTAAAAAAAAAATCATAGAACTTGAGGTTCTTAGGACTGACCTACTGAACTTTAAAACATGAGACTTAAATGATTCTAGGATTGTCCTGCCTCTTTTTGATCTATTACCAGCCAACAAGCCCTCAATCTATCAAAAGTGGATTCTAGTTAAAAGGAAGCCACTCTGAGATGAGAAGACCCAAGAGAAAAAAGGCTTTGGTATAATTAGGAGTCCCTGGCTCCAGTAGCTACCACTAATATTGAACATTAGTCCAATTAGTGTAAATCCTCACAGTAAAAGCCTTTTTTAAGTACTTATCATTGGTACATCATGTCTGGTTTCAACAAAAATTATAAAGCATGCCAAAAGGTAAGATAAAACACAATCTAAAAGACAGAGTGATCACCAGAGACAAAGTCAGATGAGGCAAATGTAGGGGATATGATTAATATCTGGAAAGCTCTAATGGAAAAGCCAGACAGCATGCAAGACAGATGGGTAGTGTCACTCAAGAGATCAAAACTATATGAAATGATCAAAAGAATTCAAACCTTAGTAACCAAAATGAAGAGCATCTTCAATGGTTTCATCAACAGAGTAGAGTTGGCTAAGAAAACAACCAGGAGAATTTGAAGATAGGTCAGTAGAAACTTCCCACAGTGCAAGCCTAAAAGAAAAATTAATAGGAAACAAATGGACTTCTCATCAGAAACATTACTTATATCTAGTTTTCCCCCCAAAGCCTCATGCACTGATAGGTGGGTGTTTTGGGAGGCGACTGGATCCCGGATGTGATACTGAGTAGTGGGTGGGTGATACTGGATCATGTGTGTGATATTGGATTAGTCCACTGATGGGTTTATAGCAGTGTGTGAATTTGGGAGGTGAAGCTTGATGGGAAGAGGTAGGCCACTGTGGGCACAATGTGTGTTTCCTTCCAGCTACCGTGAGCACTTGGTGCCTCCTGGCTACCCTGTCATGAACTCTTTCTCCTCTGTGATGCCCCTCACCATCCTGCCTTGCCTTGGAGCCAGCTGGCTGTGGCCTGAAAACTCTACAAACTGTGAGGTAAAGTAAACCTCTCCTTTTTTAATTGTGACTATTGGGCATTTTGTTCCAGCAATGAGAAAGTAACCAAGAAACCAAGCAAGCAAGAAGAGAATGAAATTAAGTATTCAAAATGATGAAAGAAAAATTGCCAATCTAGGATGATATATGCAAAAAATTTCCTTCAAAACCGAAGTAAAAATAAAGGGCTGGGGATTTAGTTCAGTAGCACCACGCCTGCCTTGCAAGTGCAAGGTCCTGAGTTTGATCCCTGGTAACAACAACTACAACAAAAAAGCAAAGTAAAAATAGACTCAGTCAGCCAATCAAAAACAGGTAATTTATAAAACACATTCTTTAGGTAAATCTTTTTTTAAAACAGTCAGAAAATTGTGCTTCTATAAAGGAAAGGGGATGGTTTAGAAAATAAATCAAGGTGAAGTAAAGTATCTTACTTTTCTTACTCTCAATTAATCTAAAACAAAGTACTTAAAGCAACAATAATAACAATGTATTTAGTGATTATAACATTTAGATAAGTAACAAATGGCAACAATGTCATAGGGATGAAAGGCAGGAAAAGTGAAACCCTGTACTACACAGCAGGCAATGAGGTGTCATTTGGTGGTAGAGCGAGAGTATGTTTCAATATACTAGTAATCCCCAGTCAACCTCTGGGAAGAGTTTTTAAAAGAAGAATAAGTGATTATACCAAGAGGAGAGATAAATGGGATCACATAACATGTTCAAGTAAAACTGGAGAAAGCACAAAGGGGGCCTAGAGAGAACATATAAAAGTGCAACAAAGAAACATAGTTACAATGACAACAGATTTTTAAACTAGTAAATGGTCTAAGCAAACCAGTTAAATGACAGATCATCAGAGTACCTGAAAAAAAAGGCTAAACTTGATGTTGCTATGGGGAACCCATTTAAAATGTAAAGACACAAAAGTGTTTAGAGTAGAGGGCTGTGGAAGATTATGTACTATTAAGGAAATTAGAAGCAAGAAGCTTCCTGAATGTCAAACTTCAGAACACGTGCCTGGCAGGGATAAAGAGGAACATCAACAGTGATAAAGAGGTCAAGTCTCCTAGAAGAAAACCCTAACATCTGGACATCAGAACACCTGGGCAGGCCCAGCAGGCTAAAAGCGGTAAGGGTATGGGTGTCCTGAACAGTTCCATCAATCAGCCTGATCCAGCTGACACTTAGGGACCACTCCATCAGCAACAGCAAAACACACATGCTTCTCACATGTACATGAAGCATCTATGGAAATGGATCCCATATATAGGATATAGGACACACAATGAAAGAAATTGCACACCTCACAACCAGCACTTGAAACAACTCTGAGCCTGGCATGGAGGAAGATCAGCCTTGTTTGGGTGTTGTTGTATTCGTTTGCAAACATGTTGCAAACAAAAGCAATTTGCATTGTACCCAGTGGTCCAACTGAGGATCTTGTTCTGTTCTACTCGAAATATGAAACTTATGCCAAATGAGGAATGACAACATGAAGGGCTGTGGGAAATGATTCTCTGGTGTCCAGGTCCTCATAAGAAGGAAGCAGGGTCTACAGTTAAACTCAAAACCTTCCTGCAGGGTCTTCAAAAATTTGTTTTGGTGTCTAGAGAAATTGTAAAAATAATTGTTCAGGCACATATCTGAAAGAAAACACAAAACTACCACTTAAAAATGATTTTCTCAAGTCTCACAGTGGGAAGAAAAATGAAAGAGAATTGATTCAAATTCTCCAGGGTTGTGTGTGCGACATCATAATATCCCAAATGTCTGTTTATGACTAACAGGAAACTATACCACTGAATGTGCACAGCAGATGCAGATAGTTGGTTATATGTACTTTACAGTTGATGCCACTGAAATAATTGAGATTATACAGCAATCTCTCTAGAGAAGATGAATTGATAACCTTTGCCAACATCTGTCATAGGTTTGTACATGGGGCTTTAAGAGGGTCTGCGTGTCAGTGAAATCTTGATGACTACACTTTGCCTTAAGTATACAATGATGGTAAGTTTTTCTTAGTTTCAGAGTGAGGTAGGGAAGATATATTTTTACTCATAAAAATCTATACTTCTGTCTGCAAGCACAAATGTACTTAAATCAGTATCAAATACTAGTACAAGGCACATGGAATTTTTTTATTATTTACCATTACATTTGCTTGATAATGGTATTTGTATACATTTGTGGGACACTATGTACAATATGATATTTAGATACATATGTAGAATGAAGAATGACTTAATGAAGCAAACATATCCATCACCTCTCTTACCTATTCTTTTCTGTGATGAGACATTTGAAAATTACTCTTCAACATCTAAAAGTATGCATTTTCATGCTGACTATAGTCTGCCTGCTGAGCAATAGACCTGGAAATCCATTAATCCTGCCTCTCCGAAACTTTGTACCCTTTGATCAATAATTCATCATCCCTCTCTCCACACACGGCCCTCCAGCTCCTGTCAACCATCATTCTTCTCTCTACTTCCATGGGTTCAATATTTTTCGGTTCCAAATATAAGTGAGATCCTACAGTGTTTGCATTTTTCTCCTGGGTTATGCTTAGCCTAATGTCTTCCAGATTCACCCACAGTGTCTTCACCCACACTGCTGTGAATGACAAGATTCCCCCTTTTTTAAAGCTTTTTTAAAGCTCAATAGCATTCCATGGTGTATATATATCACATTTTCTTTTGCCATTCATCCATTGATGGACACATAGGTTATTTTCTTATCTTGGCATTGTGAATAATGGAGCAATGGGCCAGGGATTTAGTTCAGTGGTTTTGCTGCCAGCTGCACAAGCGCAAGGACCCAAGTTTGATCCCTGGTACCAAAAATTTTTTAAAGTACAATGAATAATAGAGTGCAGATATTCCCTTGGTAAGTTTATTTCAATCTTTTGGAAAATATACCATAAGTGAGATTACTGGACCATATGTACATCAACTTTTAGAAATTTTTTTCCATTTTTGAGGAACCGCAATACCATTTTCCATGGTATCTGTATTAATTTATGTTCTTAGCAGCAATGTGCAAGTGTTCCATTTCTCCCCTTATCTTCATGTTATTATGATAGCCACTCCAGAGAGAAGCTCAGCCAGTCCAAGCACCCAGAAGGAAGCTCCCTGCCTCCATCTCAGGCTCCTAGGACAGAGAACCTGAGCCGGTCCCAAAACCCGGAAGGAAGCTCCCCTGCTGCCATCCCAAGCTCCTAGGGCACAGAAGGTGAGCCACGTGGGTGCCAGAAGCACTCCCCACCCCACCCCCGTGGAAATGAGAAGACACATAAACAAGCCTCAAAAACAGACTTC
>NW_004624806.1:3204141-3256220 GCF_000247695.1 Heterocephalus glaber
ATTCATTTTAATCATTTTAATCCTTATTTACACTTTCAGTTTCTCACACTAGAGAAACTATTCAGTATTTACACATGTGTCCTATTTATTTCACTTAAGAGTATGGCCTCAATATGCATCCATTTTGCTATAAATGTCTCTAGTTTCTCATTCTTTATGGCTGAGTAGTACACTATTTTATACAGAAAAGGTCCAAAGGGGTAGGGGAAATGGGAGGGGAAGGAGAAGGGAAAGGAAAAATTATGAAAAATGGAAAAAATGGAAACAAAGTCTTTGTAAATATTGAAGGGTGGAAGGGGTGAAGGGAGCACAGGGAATGGGGAAAAAATAAGAACCAAGATATATCATGTAACGGTACAAGCACCCAATGATAAATGTAAACGTATTGTATACCTAAAATGTACCAATAAAACAATTTAAGCAACAAAAAAGTGAGAAAAAAAATTTCTATTATATTAGTCTAGACAATAAATTTTTTTCGATAAAATCCTGAAAGTAAAGACAAGGAAAGCATATTGTGTCTTGGTTTTGCATTATAAAATATCAAATCTGACCTTCTGAAAGAAAAAAATCCCTAAGTATAAAAGTATTTTATTTCTAGTTCATCTTACCACATTGCAACTGCTCAGTATTATTATAGTCCAGAAATTAATGAGTAACAAAAATTATAAAACATTGAAGAAAGAAGTTGAAGAAAACACTAAAAGATGGAAAGACCTATCCAGGTCATGGCTCAGCAGAATTAATATTATTAAAATGGCCAGATTACCTAAGAGAATCTACAGGCAGGTTTAATGCAGTGTCCATCAAAATATCATTGATGTTCTTCACAGAACTAGAAAAACCAATCTTAACAATCCTCCTGTGTTTTTGTATAGAAACACAGAGTCCCCAAAGAATCAAAGCAATCTTGAGTAAAAAAAAGCAATGCTCATGGCACCACCATAACCAATATCAAAATATATTATATAGTCATAGCAATGAAATAGAATAGAGGACCCAGAAAAAAACTCAGCAGTTACAGATATCTGATTCTTGACAAAGATGCCAAAAACACGCACTGGAGAAAAGATAGCATCTTTAACAAGTGATGGTGGAAAACTGGTGTATATGATTGAAATTGGGGGGTTGCATCAAATTATAGCAAATGAAATAATTGAGTAAGGAGACAACCTACAGAATGGGGAAAAATCTTTGCCAGCTATTCTCTCACAAAAGATTGATATCCAGAATATATAAAGAACACAAAGATTTTTTTTTTGGTACCAGGGATCGAACTCAGGACCTTGCACTTGTGAGACAGGCAGCGGCACCACTGAGCTAAACCCCTAGCCCAAAGATTTTTTTTTTGAGAGTAGGAAAAGTTTATTGATTGAAAGAAAGTTTCTGTCTAAGAGATAGAAGGGGGATAGGAAAATGGGTTTCCCACTCACCCAACTTTTCAGAGGTGTTCTTTGGGGCAAAGCCATGAGGTGAGGCGGGTTCAACATGGGACAAAACTGTAGTCAACTAGTAATATTGCAAGAACAGTCACTTAGGTGATATTGATTAAATGGGGATCCAATGGAAACAAGTCATGTGTAGCAAGCATACAAGGAATGAGCAAGGATTTTCAATGGTAAGGGGTGTGTCAGGGATCTTTCCTGGAAGATCTTGGTCCCCCACCCAGGTGATTGATACCTATTTAGAATATCAATCACTGCTATTTATCCTACATGGGTATGGCAGTTTCTCTCCTTTTACAATGCTAGCCTTCAGTGAATGTGTCTTGATTGTCCTCCATGTTGGCTTCTTCACTGTCCTCCATGTTGACTCCTTGTGGGCTGGCCTTGACTAACTGCCTACAAGATATCTAATTAACTTACCTATCTGCAATATGTCTTCAATAGAGAGATATATACTCATCAAAGGGACCCTACTCAGGATGGCACCATGCTCCATTTACCTTGCCCATTTCCTCTTTTTCTCTTTCTTCCTTTTTTCCACCTTCTTAAACCATTAGACTATACAGATTCCTCATTTCCATCCTACACTGGCTATTTCCAACAACCTTCCAGTTGTCAACAAGACAGTGCATGTCTTTTCAAGTTTGCTGACCTTAGGCAAATGCTATCTTAGGCAAATCCAGTTTATTCACCAAATGTTCTGATTTTCTCCTCTTTCATACTGAGATTGCTGTGATCTCTGCTCTACTTGGTGTGCACACATTTGTTTGTCCAAAGATTTGATGTTGAGTGTTTCAAGTGGTATGCCTGTGGAAGGCCATGGTTATTTTATATGTTTTGAACAGTTCCACGTTATATTTTGTACCTCTTCATACTCCAATCCCTAGTCCACTTAGAAAAATGCCTGCCCCATCAGAAGGCATTCATTGAGTTTGTGAGAGTAGTTGGCAGTAAAAATGCTTATATAATAAAATTCAGCTAGACTTTGTAGGTAGGTTTGCACCAGTTGAGAATTAAGATATTTCTTCTTTCCTTCACTACTTTCTCTACACCACTTTCTATCTCTCCCACCAAAAGAAGTACCTCTGCCTATTTGTTGAGATTTTAGGGAACAATTTTTAATTGGTAAGAGCATGATCTTAGGAATTAGAAAGCTCTAATTCAAATCCAAAACTTGCTAGCTATTTGAACTTGGGAAATTGAATAACCTTGCAAAGCCTTGGGTTAATAGACTATAAAATAGGAATAATAATAGTACTAACCTAATAAGAATGTTACAAAATTAAATGATATAGCAAATACAAAAGCCTTGGCAGGCATTATCTTTGGCTAATAACAATAATGAGGAAGAAAAGAATAGCTATCAGCACTGTCATATATTCTAAACACAAAAGTATTAACTTATCCTTTCATCTAAATAGCCCTTGTAGTAGGTACAATACCTGTGCCATTTTGATTCAGGGGGAAGAGATGTAACTCCCAAACCTGCTAGGTACCCGAAACACGAGTTCGTGTTCTCTAACATCGAAAAATGAATTCTAGGAACAACAGAGGTTAAGAGTAGCAAAAATTTATTGAGAGAAAGAAAGCTTCTAAGAGAGACAGAAGGGGGACCAGAAAGTGGGTTACCCCAAGAACTCAGAGATTTAATGGCACAAGAATGCAGATGCAAACAATGAGATGGGCTATAGTGGGATCACTGACTTTTTGTCTTAAATCATCTTCGAGTTTATTGGCTTAGGTTGTTATCAGCACAAACATATCCTGTTAGGTGCTTACAGTGTGAAGCTTCACAATAGCTGGAAAATATGAAAGATGTTATTATATTTTAAAAATTGAATTATGAAATCATTGCATAATAAAGAGGAAAAATGACTTTTTTGAAGACATTGGTTCTGATGAAGGTAGAGTACTGTTTGAAAATCAAAAATTTAAGTCAGGTAAAAGTTCCAGAAATCTGAAATACAAAGATTTCTTTGATCCAATTCAGAGTGATGAAAACATATCGAATGTTCATGATGATAATCTGACTTCAGACAAAAAAGAGGAAAAAATTGCTGAAGAACCAGATCAAGAAAATCTTTCTAAAATGGATGAAGACAATGACCTTGAAGAAAGCAAAGATGGTAAACAACATAAAGAAGGCTCAGAGAGAATGATCTTTGCTGTGCTGGATGATAAGGAAAATAAAGATACAGATGTATTAAATGTCAAAGTTGATTCTGATGAAATTAAATCCTCTTTTGAAAAAAGACAAGAGAAAATGAAAACATTGCATGTTTAGAGAAACAGTTATTGCGATAATGCCTTGGCAGCTTCAAGGGGAAGGGGCGGCACAGAAGCGACCGGAGAACAGTCTCCTGGAGGAGACCCTGAATTTTGACCAAGCCATCCAGATGGCACCTGCGATCACAGAGGAAACCACCCTCCAATTAGAAGACATCATTAAGCAGAGAACTAGAGATCTGGCTTGGGATGATGTAATACGTAGAGAAAAACCTAAAGCGGATGCATATGACTATAAAAAGTATTTAACATTAGATCACGCGAAGAGTAAATTGAGTCTTGCTGAAATTTATAAGCAGGAATACATCAAACTCAACCAGCAAAAAAATGCCAAAGAAGAAAATCCAGAGCACATGGAAATTCAGAAGATGATGGATTCTCTCTTCTTAAAATTAGATGCACTGTCAGACATCCACTTCATCGCGAAACTACTGGCGCCAGAGATGAAGGTGGTGTTCAGTTTGCCAGCGATGACCATGGAGGAAGTGGCCCCGGTGAATGTCAATGACGTGGCGCTCCTGGCCCCTAAGGAATCTGGGAGAAAAATAAAGCTGGAGATCCAAAACCAACGGATGAGAAAACAGCTGTAAGCAAGAAATAAGAATGGAGGAAAAAGAAATATCAAAAGCATTTGAAAATAAAGAAAAGACGTGGAGAAAATTGCTTGAAAATAGCAACCCAGATTAAGTAGGGAAGTAGAGCAAAGCAGTAGCTTCGGAGAAGTTGAAACAGCTGACCAAAACTGGCAAGGCCTCCTTGTGAAAGGATGAAGGAAAGGACAAGAACCTGAAGTCATCTCAGGCATTCTTTTCTGAGTTACAAAATCAAGTAAAAATGCAAATGAATGATTAAAAAAAAGAAAGAAAAATAAAAAAGAAGAAAAAACATATTTCTGTCCATAAATTAAAGCTATAATACATTTGGCAAAAAATAAAAACTGGTCAGACCATGATGATGTATTTTCTGGAACTAAGAGAGTCTAAGGGAGTGTTTTTAAGGGTTCCAAACCATTCTAGCTGTGACTATGATCCAGGGAATTTAACCAGTGAGGGCTGATATTCCAGAATCCAAGACAAGCAAAATCAGCACCATTGAAACACTTTATGTATCTGGAAATAGTGTGATTTATACACTAGCAAAGGAAGAGGAGGAAACTAGAGAGGTAGCTTCGCTGCCATGGAGATTTAAGACCCTAGGGACAGGAAGCCCAACTGGTGTCCGTGCAGTGAAACACTGCAGACTATATCCCTGCATCTGTCAGCCTCCAGCATGATGCCCAGTGATTTTTACATCTGTGAAAGTGACCTTTAATTATAGAGAAACCTAAGGAAGAATGTAATCTGTGACTGAGATTTGAATAAACAACCTATCAAGTGATAAGGTAAACTACATTCCCATCTTTGTTTCTGTTTCCAGAGTTATTAAGAGCTGCTCTGATCAGGGTTTAATGCCCAGTAAAGGGTTTCCTACAGCAGAGATGTGCACTTCCCTGTGGACTCAGAAACACCCACCATGGGGACAGTGAGTCTTCCTTTCTGTAAACTGAAACAGCTCCTACGGCTGAGAACAAGGGCATCCCACTTTGACGAAGTCTGAAGACTGCTCGGTCATGAAGGCTCTCTGTAATAAATCTGTCGACCTGTTAACATTCTGGCTGTATGGATCAGTATTGTAAGCTTGGTTAGTATGTCTCGCACTGAGAAAGGGATGTGCTCTTGTGTATCTGCACAATCACAGCCCAGATGAGGATGAATTTAACAAGATAATGGATATCACCCTTGAGCTCTTTTGAGCCAACCTACAAGCTTTTCCCTAGTGGCAGTGCCCTGACTTCCTGTCACTGAACAACCCTGACCCTAACCACCTACATTTATGTTCTTTCTATGTAGACACAGGGTGAGCTCTAAAGGGGCTACTTCACCTTCCGGGGCCATCTTCTTCCATGCTGTATACTGATTCCTGGTGATTGCTCTGGAGTTCTGTGAATCACAATGACCATTATATCGAGGAAAAAAATACCCTTATTTGGTTTTTAAAATAATAAAATCTGTATATTAACAACAACAATGCAGCAATTCAGTTACCATTACTCACCAAAAAGCAATAATAGAAAATATAAAAACTTTGTTGTAGCCATCTTTGCCCTACCTTACCACATTCTGAGATCCCATTGCTGAAGTCACATAACAACACTTTCTGCTTATTAAGCTGTGAGAGATGTGATGAAACAGGAAGAGTGTGTTGCTTCAAGTCTGGTTCTGCCATTTACCTGCAGAACACCTTCCGAAGGTGATCCAACATGAATGAGCCTGCCTCACTCATCCATCCAACGGGTAACTACTATTTAGCTCACGTGGTTTCTGTGAGATTAAAAAAAAAAGATAACTTTTTGTCATTGTGAGAAATAATTGAAAAAGTCAACTTAAATAAGGAAAGATTCATTTTGGCTCATGGTTTCAGATGTTTCAGTCCATAGTAGGCTGATTCCATTGCTGTGGGCTAAGATGAGGCCGAACATCATGGTAGAAGGGTGTGGTAGAGCAAAACTGCTCACCTCATAGCAGCCTAGAAGCAGAGAGTGAGGGAAACTCCAGACAGAAATGGACTAAGAGAACTAGACCGGGCGGCAGATACAGTCCCAAAGGCCCCTTCTCGATGATTCACTCCCTGCAACCAGGCCCCACTTCCTGTTTTCATCATCTCTCAAAAATGCTATGAAAATATGATCTTACCAATGTATTATCCTACCGATGCAGTTAGAGCCCTTGTGATCTAATTACCTCCGTACAGCTCCATCTCTGAACACATGAGACTCTGGGGGAACATTTTAGATCCAAACCATAACAGCTCCTTCTACCAAAGACAGCAGAAATCCCCTCAGCTTTATTACCTGATTTTTCTCGCCCTCTCTCTCTCTGTAGGTGGCCAAGTCATGCTAAAAGTCTACCTTTTGAGATAGATTTTGCAGAAAAGTTGTTTACCCCCAATTCTCCTGTGAACTAATGGAAGCTGACATCACAGGTTTGACCCCCTTGGAAGCCAACATTGAGCCAGTATGGAGGGGCTTGTTACATAAGGGGGGTGCCTTTGGATCAACTGTGGGAAGGAGGACAAAAGAAAGACAAGCTCCAAGAAGAGTCGCTGTTGTTCCACAGCAAGCAGGGATGGTATCCAGAGTTGTCCTGAGTTAGGATAAGGGGCCAAGACTTTATGTACCCCTGCAATGAGACACAGGCTGCCAAGAATGCCCATAATCTTGGGCAAAGGTGCTTTTGCTGAAAGCTAAATAGTGAGGATAAAGTGTCCTTTAGGCCTAAGGAAAGTGACCTTAAGTCTGGACTAGCAGACCCTGTGACACTGATGTGTATCCTCACAATGAGCAGAATTGCATGGTAGGATCAAGGCCCACAAATGGAACTGACATCAAGTAGGACCCCAACACTTAAAAGCTATAGGGTCTCACAACATGAAAACAATTAATAGCACCATCACATGTGGAATGTGAAGAGCAAGTGACTCCCTAAATCTGACCCCCTAGAACAGCATGTCTCATGCATGAATGTTTACTATGATGACTTATTCACTCACAAAACAGTTCCTTCAAGAGTCTTAAATTCCAGGACTGGTTGCAGGGATATAACTGCAAGAAGGGAAAAGCTTTCTCCTTCAATAATTCACTTATTTCACTTAGAATGATTCCTCTAGGTCTGTCCAACTACTGCATGATTCTTCTTGTATGTGGTATTTGAAATCTTCAAATAGATAGAAGTGGAGAGTAGAACGATGGAGCCAAGGGAACAAGGAGTTGTTCGATATGCATAAAATTTCTGCTTTGTAAATTGGGTAAATTCTAGAGACCTGCTGTACAAGACAGTACCCATAGTTAATACCATGTTGTGCACTTAAAAACTTGAGAGAGTAGATTTCATGTGAAATGTCTTACTGTATGGGTGTATACTTGACGTCTACATTTGTGAAAACTCATCACCCTATACAACACAAAGACTGAACTAGTGTATACTATCCATTTCCATGATTAATGATGTGTTGGTATTAGGGCATCAATCTTTCCATTAGCATATATTAGTTAGACGGACTAATGTTTCATTTTGGCATATTCAAACATGCATATAACATACTTTCCATTTCCCTTTACCCCTCTTGGACTTACCTCCAGTCTCCCCCTTATTCCCTTCTTCTTCTCTAAAATGGTCTCCCTTATATTTTGATGTCAATCTTTTAGATTCTACATAGTATGGAAACCATGCAATATTTGTCTTTTTGAGTCTGGTCCTCTTGGCTTAACATGATGATAATTTCTGCTTCCATCCGTTTTCCCGCAAGTGACATAAGGCACATAAGTCGTTTCCATAGCTTAGCTATTAAGCTACAATAAACATAGGTATGCAGGTCCCACTATAGTATTCTGGCTTTAGTTCTTTTGAGCATATACTGACAAGTAGCATAGTTAGATGAAATGTCAGCTCTATTTTTAGTGTTTTGAGGAGCCTCCATACTTATTTCCATGCTGGATATATGAATTTATGTTCCCACCAACAGTGTAGAAGAATTTCTTATCTCAGCCATCCTTGGCAGCATTTATTGTTTTTAGTATTTGCGATCATAGCTGTTCTGACTAGAGTGAGATGGAATCCCCGATGTAGTTTTGACCTACATTTCCTTCATGTTTAAATATGTTGAACATTTTTTCATATATTTGTTAGTCACTTGTATTTCTTCATTTGAGAAATGTCTCTTCTGTTCATTTATTAAGTTACTTGGTGATTTTCAGTGTTAAATTTTTTGAGTTCTTCATATATTAATTTTAATATCAATCTTTGTTGGAAACAGAGTTGGCAAGGATTTTCTCTTAGTCTCTGTGCTGATTCTTCATTCTGTTGGTCATTTCCTTGGTTGTGCAGAAACTCTTTAATTTGGTGCAATTTCATTTGTCAAATCTTGCTATTACTTCCTTCACTGTTAAAGTCCTATCTAGGAAACCCTTGTCTGTAACTATGCCTTAAATTGTTTCTCCTAATTTCACTTCTACAAGTTTTAAACTTTTAGGTCTTATCTTTAGTTCTTTAACCTGTTTTAAATTGGTTATTGTACTGGGTGAGAGATTAGGACCTACTTTCAATCTTCTACATATGGATATCCAGTTTTCACAGCACAATTAGCTGAAGAGGCTACCTTGTCTCCATGTATATTTTTAGCACCTTTGTCAAGAATCAGATTACTGCACTGTATGGCTTTGTTTCTGCTTCTCTTTCTCTATTTCACTGGTATAAATGTCTATTTTTATGCCAGCACCATTCTTTTTTTGTTACCATGGCTTTGTAGTACATTTGGAAATAATTATCCAGCATTACTCTTTTTGCTCAGGATTGTTTTGGCTATTCCAGGTCTTTTGTGTTTACATATAAATTTTCGGATTGCTTTTTTTAGTTCTGTGAAGAATGTCATTGGTATTTAAGGGTATTACAAAGAGTCTATTTTCAATAATATGAGAAAGTCTATTTTTCAGTAATGTGGCCCTTTTAACCATATTAGTTCTTCTTGTCCATGAACATGGGATGTCTTTACATATTCTAGTGTTTTCTTCAGGTTCTTTCTTCAGAGTTCTATTTTCATTGTAAAGGTCCTTTACCTCTATGGTTAGGTTGATTCCTAGGTATTTTTAAAGCTATGATGAATAGGATTGTTTACCTGATTTTCATTTCAGTAGGTTTGTTATTGGTGTCTAATAAAGTTATTGACTTTTGTACAGTCATTTTATATCCTGTCACTTTGCTGAATTTGTTTGTCAGACCTAAAAGTCTTCTGGAGCACTTTTTAGAGTTTCATAAGTAAAGGGTCAATAATGTCTGAAGCTAAGAATAATTTTATATCTGCTTTGCTTTTTTGTATTTATTTATTTCTCTTGTTTAATTGCTCTAAAATTTTAAGTACCATATTGAACAGCACTGGTGCGAGTGGACACTATTATCTCTTTACTGATTGTAAAGTAAATGCTTTCAACTTTTCCTCATTAAGTATGATGTTGACTATGGATATATACTTTTATATATAAACATTATTATATTAAGGTAAGTTCCTTTCCTACATAGTTGCTTCAGGACTTCTATCATGAAGGTATGTTGAATTTTTTCCAAAGCTTTATTTTTCTGCATCAATTCAGATGACCACATGATTTTTATCCTTGCCTCTATTTATGTTGTATATTATATTTATTTAATTGCATATGCTGAACAATACTTGCATCCCTGGAATGAAATTAACTTGATCATGGTATATAATGTTTTAAAGGTATTATTGAATTCTATTTGCAATGATTTCATTAAAGATTTTTGCATCTATGTTCATAAGGATATTGGTCTGTTGTTTTATTTTCTTGTTGAGAATTTATCCCAATTATGGTATCAGGGTCACATTAGCTTCATAGAATGTGTTTGAAATCATTCATTCCCTTTCCATAGTTGTTAGTTGTTCTTTATAAGTCTGAGAAAATTCAGAAGTGAATCCATCTGGTCTTTGGCTTTTCTCTCTTGGGAAACTTTTTATTACTATTTCAATCTCATTGCCTGTTATTGATCTGTTTCGATTTTTTACGTCATCTTTCTTCAATATTGATAGATGCATGTATATAGAAATGTATTTATTTCTTCATTTTCCAATTTATTGTAATTGTAGTACATGTTTTCAAAATAGTCCCTAATTATCCTCTAGATGAAATAGGACCTGTTGTAATATTCTAGTTTTATTAATTCATGTTTTCTTTATCTTTTAGGGACTTTGGTCAAGTCTTTGGTTCTTAGGTTAATATATCAATCTATTTTGTCTTTGCAAAGAAGAAATTCTTTGTTTCATTGATTCTTTGTATTGTTCTTTTAGTGTCTATTTCATCCATTTCTTCTCTAATCTTTATTATTTTCTCTTCTATTGGTTCTGAAATATGTTTGTTTTTATTTTTCTAAGACCTAGAGATGCATTATTAGGTTATTGATTTGAGATCTCTTTGTTTTTTAATGTAGGCATTTGTGGCTATAAATGTCCCTCTCAGAAATGCCTTTGCTTCATCCCACAGATTCTGGTATGTTTCCATTTTCATTTTTTAATGAACGGTTTTAATTTCTCCCAGATTTTTTCAATAAGCCACTGATTATTCTGAAATGTACTATGAAATCTTCATGTGTTTGTGTAGTTTCTGTAGTTTTTTTCTTATTAATTTCTAGTTTCATTCCATTATGATCTGATAACATGCAAGTAATTATTTTTTACTTGGTAAAATTTACTTCATTTTAAGACTTGATTTATGGCCTAAAATTTGGGGGAATGTTTCTTGAGCTGCTGAAAAGAATATACATTCCACTATTGTTGGATAGAACACTGTGTGAATATCTATTAAGTCCATTTGATCAATATTTTAGTTTATTCTATTGTTTCTTCATAATTTTTCTCTAGATATCCTATTTATTCAAAAGAGTGGGAAATTGAAATCACCCACTACTGGCCCTTCATGTTCAATAGTGTTTGTTTTATGAAATCAGGTGCCCATATGTTCATTGCATATATATCTATAATTGCTGTATCCTCTTGATAGGTTGTTCCCTGCATTAATATGTAGTGTCACTTTTTTGTCATTTCTGACTAATTTGACCTTGATGTCTACTTTGTCAGATGTGAGTATACCTACTCCAGCTTGCTTTTGGATTCTTTTTGCATGCAATATCACTTTCAATCCTAGCTGTTTCAGTATGTGTATGTCTTTGCCAGTAAGGTGTACTTATAAGCAGCTTCTTTGTGAATACTGGGCATTGACAAGCATATACTGTGGGACACTTTGTGACTCCCTTTTTCTGTAAATTTCAGAGTGAAGTTCTTTTGGTAGTTAAGGCAGGTGTACTTTAAAATAAGAGTATGTGGGGTGGACTCTTTGTGGATGCTTCTCTAATTTCATCAGCACAATGCAGTCTGAAAGGTTTTGGATTTGATCTACACTGGGTTCTTTCATAAGAGTGGTGTCAACAAAACTTATGTTGGTTCTCTCTGCTGTTGATATGGGGATGTCCAAACATGAAACTCCAGTCCCTCTCTAGCTGTGCCAGTTGTAGGTGGTCTAGCTAGTTCATTGGCTGGGAATTTTTATTTACCTTATTCTTTAGGCTGAACTAAGTGTCATCGTTTGAGTGGCACTAATGGATGGCTGAAATAAGATGCCACTTCTCTTAACTAGTTGGGGTGTAGTTCAGAGACACTCCACCCTCCCAGTATGTTTGTAGTGTCAGACTCAATTCCCAGCCCTGCTCAGAGGGAAGACAAACAGCAATGGCAGTGCCCACATTTAAACAAACCTGATCTAGAAATACAGCAAAAGCTAATCAAAAACCCCTAATCACAATGATCATGACCATAAAAAAGAGAAAATATAATATGCAATGCACTAAAAAGTTAAAGATTAATAAAGTACAGCTCAACAAAAAAAAAGAGAAAAAGAAAAATAATAGAAATGGCATAAAAGGTGGAAGAAAAAGAAAAAAGTAAGAGGAAAGATGTAAAACATGAGGTAAAATAGCAAAGAAAACAAAATAGAGAGTGAAATAAAATCCAATAAAGGATAAAAGAAAAAATGGAATAATAAAGAAAACTCAAAGTAGGGAAAAATAGGGAGAAATAAAACAAATTTTAAAGAGAAAATAAGAAAAATTATAGATGATAGTAAACAGGGTAGATAGAGGAAAAGGAGAAGGGAAAATAGCAGAGCACACATGAAAAAAAACCAGAAAAACAAAAGACTAGTCAGAAATTCTTCCTACCTAAGGAATTAGGTTGGAGGATCAAGTTTGCAAATATGGGGTGAATAATGAAAAGGTGCTAAATCCTGCTTCCATTCTGCAGTGTCAACCCAGTAAGGCAGTGTCAGGCTTTTGCACACATTTCTCCTTTCTTGCTGAGCAGGCTAAGAAAGTGCTGACTACCCTGGAATGTGTGCCTGCAAGATTTCATGTCTGCACCTGGAGTGTAAAAACTGGCTGAATGACAGCCACGAGCCCTCGTCTCCGAGCCAGTCTCAGGTGCACACAGGATGGCTGCACATTTGTTACACCTCTTCTCTCCGTACAGCAGTGTGGCAGGTGACCAAGGGTCCCCCAGGAGCCCATCCCACTAGTCTGGGCTTGGTGGCATCTGAACCACGCAGGTGTGACTCCCCCACGGCTCTCCATCTGCACACCTGGCAGCAAAGTCTGAGTTTCAATAAAGATCTGCACTCTCCAGTGCCAGTACTTGGCAGCTTGTGGGCTGCCCTCATCAGGTCGAGCCTTAGCCTGGATGAGTCTAAATGGCACACCCAATAGAGCAAATAGCCAAGCTGTGCCACAGCCATGAAGTCACTAAATTCTGCACTAGAGAAGTGACCAGGGGACAGTGATCTGTCTTCGTCTCTCTCGAACATGCTCTTCTCAAGTACACTTCTTTCACTTCTGGTTACTATGGACATGAACACCTGAGCTGTCCACTCCCTCTCTGTCATAGCTGCCCCTCCCCAAGGCTCAAACCTTCCAACCTGCTTCTATTCCACATTGCTCTCACCCAAAACTGTTGCCTTCTCTCACCCAGTAAACGCAAGATATTCACCAAGAGCCTGAACTGTGATCTTTCCAAATTTTCTTATCCCTAGAGGAAATGAGTCCCTAATCATTTGTTGTGTCAACTTTAACAAGTATACCACACCAATACAAGATGCTTATAATAGGGGGAAGGGTAGAGTACATGGGGTGCTCTGTACTTTCTGCACCATTTCCTTTTAGATTTAAAACTCTAAAAGAGTAACTTTCATCACCTTTTTGTAAATTAAATGTGGGTTAAAGATAAAAGAAAAAGACAAAAGTTTTGAGTGCATTTCAGATTTGGCGTGAGTATCTGAATTGCACTCTGATGCCTCCCATCTAAATCATGCCACAGTCCATGAAGCAAGGTGGAATGTGGGAATGAGAGAAAATAAATTATGTTTTGAGCACATGAAGTTTAGTTTCTATCAGACCATGCAAAAGCCAGCTGCAGTAATGATTTCATTAACATTTGCCTTTCATACTTCCAGCTATTTTCTCTGAACAAGGGACCTCTGTGACTGTAAAATAATATACTGTAGGACAAACAGTATTTTACTCTATTGAAAGAACCAATAATTCGAAGCAAAGTTTATCTGTTTATCACATGCATGATAAATTATATGTGAACCAAACTGCATGTCATCTGTTATGCTTTTGATAGCTTGAAAAAGCCTCTGGAAAGTTGAAAACTTAGTCTTTCTAGAGTGGTGTTAACAAATGTGTTGGAACCAGAGTTCTCCAGCAGACATTGCCTTTGTCTTGACCAGATTGATGAGGTAACCTTTGAGGAGTTTCGAATTTTCACCAAATAATTGAATAAAGCCAAAACATTACCATAATTGAGTCAGCATATTTAAAGAAATTTTTGAATATAGAATTTCTACAAAAGGAAAAAATGTCTCTTAAAAATACACTGTTGTGCATGGATGGCACAGTTCAGTTTCACAAAAAATTTTAAAACATTATGTTCCTCTGTGATGTGTACACACACAGGAATTCACTCTCCAGTTAATATAGGTACAAGTCAAAGGACTTAGTGACTTTTCCAGCTAAAAATATAGTTTAGGTGATTTATACATCTCTGTGTGTTCTGGAACAGTACCAGCCAGTCTCTCCGCTGCTGCTGTAGCTTAGGGTTCAGTCAGATGGATTTTCACTGGAGTCATCTGAAGCCAATTTGTCTGGAAAGCCAGTTACTTCTCATATTTTTTTCAGTGAATACCCAAATTTAATAAACTAGAACATTTTATGAACTAAGACCATTCGGATATGAGAAATTAGAGCCTGGCTAGCTATGAATTGTAACTTTTCTCCTACCACTTCACTTCATGGTGGCTTTAACCTGGAATTTTTTCTTTTCCAAACTCAGGTGGTTATCCAGGAGCCCATGTTGGAACAATGTTCACCCTGTGTGCTGGGTCTGCTTTCTCTGAGGCCCTAGGTTCCGGGCTTTGCTTTTGTCATCATACATGATACTGACAGAGATTCCTTTTCCATGGGCAGCAACTCAGGGCTTGGCCCACACAACAAGTAGAGGGATGGGCAGTAGTATCTTATGAAGGGTGTCTTATGCAGGGTATGGTATCCCAGTTGATCAGCCAGGAAGATACCCTGTCCTTATTATCTACCATTATGTGACATCTACCATTGGCCTAGCAAGCTGCTTAACTAGGTCTTCTGACTATCCAGAAAATGTCATTTATATTATGCTACAGTGAATTAGAAAGATACATCCATGTTCTAATTTCCAAAACCTTTGAATGTGATTTTATCTGGATAAATGATCTCAAAATCAGCCTACCTTGGGTTATCCTGGGTTCTCCAAATACAGTTAAATGTGTCCTTACAGAGATACACATGGAGAAGAGGGAAAGCCATATAAAGACTGAGCAGAGCCTGCAGTGGTGTAACCATAAGCCATGGATGCTTGGAGACACCAGAAGCTGCAAGAGGCAAAGAGGAACCTCTCCCAGATCTGCCTCATGAGATCTATGTAAAGTGGAGCTTTGAGGTAAATGTATAGTTGCAACATCTCTAGTAAAAAGAAGAAAAATCTGATGTCAATAACCTAACCTTCCATCTAAAAGAAGTGGAAGACAAGCAATGTAAATTCAGGGCAGAAGGTAAAAGTAGGTAATAAAGATTCAGTAGAAATAAATGAAGTAGAGGATAAAAAGTCAATACAGTAGAGAAAATCTTTTGTTGTTGTTGTATGCTAACAAATTATACAACCCAGACCCACTGTACACACTGTTAGGATAACATAAGCTACTCCAAGTGCTTCAAGAACAAATATACAATCTTACTAGACCTACAGCAAGCCATAGGATTAGTAACTAAAAGACTTCCTACAAAGAAAACACAGAAACAAATTAACTCATTGATAAATTCTTCCAGAGCCAAAAGAAGTTTTAACATCAGTGCATCACAAACACTTTCAAAAGCAAAAGAGGAGAAAAATTTCCTAACTCATTCTGTAAGGTCAGTTCTACCCTGACACTAGAGCCACAGATATCACAGAAAGTTTAAACTATGGGCCAACATCCTTTGAGATTATAGATGCCAAAACTATCAAGAAAAATACTAGCAAATAAAAATAATATGAAAAAAGAATCATGTATGTTGCCCAAGTGCAATTTATCCTGGTAATATAAGGTTGTTTCAATATACCGAAATCAATCTATGTAATATACTCTATTAATAGAACAAATGACAAAAAAGCATGTGATAATCTCAATATATGCAAAAAAAATTTGAAAATACATTCTTCTGTGATATAAAAAAACGCAAGAAACTAATAATAGAAGGAAACTTCTTCAACATGTTAAAGTACAACTATGAAAAAATCTACAAGGGCCGGGGATTTAGCTCAGTGGTGCCACCGCCTGACTTGAAAGCTCAAGGTCCTGAGTTGGATCCCCAATACCAAAAAAAAAAAAACCTACAGCTAATATCATACTTGATGAAAACCTGAAAGCTTTATCCCTAAAATCAAGAAAAAGTAGAGGATTTCCATCACTGTTATCATTTCTATTCAGATTGTAATGGAAGTTTTTTTCAGGATAAATAGGCAAGGAAAAGAAATGAAAAGGATCAGATTGGAAAGAAAAATGTAAAACTGTGTCTACTTACTTCTCACATGATTTTGCATATAGAAACTTCAAAATAGCACACACATACAGATTTATTAAAAATTGTAAATTAGTTACTCCAAACAAGTTCAACATCCAAAAATTAATCTTATTTCTACAAACTATCAATAAACAATCTCAAAATAAAATTAGAAAAGCAATTACATTTGTAATAGCACCAAAGAATAAAATATTGAGGAATAAATTAACCAAGAAAAAGCAAACTGTTTATGTTGAAACCTACAAAATACCACTGAAAGAAATTAAACAAAACCTAAGTAAATGGAAAGACACTTTGAGTTCTTCAATTGTAAAATCAATAAAGACAATGTGGCAGTATTTCATAAACTTATCTATACGTTCAGTGCTGTTCTGTCAAATCCCACTGCCATTGTGGCAGAAACTGACAAGGAGATCTGAATAGTCATGAAGTGTCATGGAACAAAAAACAGTGGAATGATTTTGAAAGTGAAGAACAAAGGTGAAGGGTCCAATCTCAACATGGCCACAGGGCTGGGATCATTAAAGCTGTAGGCTGCTGCTGTTTAAGGAAACAAAATGCTGTTGGCCTGACACAGTAGGAACTGGAGATGGCAGACAACGGACTTGATGGTCTTGAGTTAGACATTTTAGGAATTTCAAAAACAGAAAAATTCGATTTTTTTAAAAGGAGAGAACATCGGGTACATATGCGACAATATATAAGAATTACCATTTATATTATCAGTCCTATAAAGAACGTGGGGCTAGGAGAAACTGAAAGTGTAAATAAGGATTCAACTTATTAAAACAAACAATGGATAATTTAAAACAGGAAGAAAAGGTGTAAAGGGGTAGGGGAAGTGGGAAGGGAAGGGGAAAGGAAAGAAGGGAAAGGAAAAATTATGAGAAAAGGAAAAAATGGGAAAAAAGTCTTTGTAAATAGGGAGGGATGGAGGGGTTGCAGGGAGGGCAGGGGAATGGGGAAAAAATAAGAATCAAGGTACATCATGTACAGGTACAAGCACCCAATGATAAATGTAAACATATTGTATACCTAAAATGTACCAATAAAAGAATTTAAGGAAAAAAAGAAGAAAGTGAGGCTAAAAGAGTATTCCAAGAAATAATTGCTCCAAATATTCCAAATTTATCAAAGGCATAAACCTACAGATTTAATAATATTAGTGGCTCCCAACCTTATAAACCTTATAAATCTTCAAACCCAGATAGAGTCAAAATTCTGAATTGCTTTTCAGCCTTTTGGCTAAGATCAAGTGTAGAGTCAAAATTCTGAAAAAGAAAGTTAAAAAAAAATTTAATACCCTGAGAGAAAAGACACAATGAACTATATAAAAACACCAAATAAAATGACAGCAGATTTCTTAGTTATACAATGGAGGCCAGAAAGAAGTGACATATTTCTTAAGGACTGAAATACTGGTCATCTGTGGATGTTACCTCCATTGAGAGTATAGTCCAGGCACGAAAGGAAAAGAAAGGCTGAAATTCAGTGTCGCTGGTCAATAAGAATAAAGCGTCACTGCACCAGGAAGAAACATAATCCTACATGGAAGCACAGCAAACTATAAAACCTCAAAATATGTGAGAAATAAACTGATAGAGCTGAAAGGAAATAGGTAAATCCACAATCACAACTGAGGACTTCATTTCCTTCTCAGCAACTTACACAACCACTAGACACAAATTCATCAAGCACATGGAAGATCTGACTGAAGATGGCAATGGACCAACAACACCTAAGTAATGTAAACAATCACTGCAGCCTCAATAGCAGGAAACACACTCCTTCCTAAATGGTCATGGAGACTATACCTTGGCAAAAAAAAAAAACCAAAAACAATGTATCTAACACCCTAGGATAGAAAACAAACTCAAATAAGATTAAGAGAATTGAAATTCAACAGTCTGCATTTTCTAGCCATAATAGAATCAAATCAGAAAGCAATCTCAGAAGAAGAAAAAAATTATCCAAGCACTTGGAAATAAAATGCAGTACATATGAAAAAGCCATGGCTCAAAAACATACTCTCAAAGGGAAATAATAATAATAAAGACAATGGAAGGAAGGTTAGGATACCATTTAACCTATGTGAATGAAACAAAACCAGTAGTGGTGGTGCATTTATACCACTCCATAGTTTCTTTAGAAAAGAGGAAAGTCTCAAATCATCAGCATCAATATGTCAAGAAACTGGAAAAATATTATCAAAATAAAATAAAAGCAAAGATTAGGAAGGAAATAGTTAACATATAATGAATGACCGATAATATAAACATTAAAGAATAGAAATCAGTGAAATTTAAAAGGGAAAACTAAAATGAGAAACAACAATTTTCTTCTTTACAAACTATTGAAAATTGAAAATCTTTAAGCAGAATGACAAAAACAAACACATTATTCACAATCAAAAGGCCAAGAGTTACTACCATTAGATCTTGCAGTCACTAATATCAGAGAATATTATTGATCAATATATGCTAACAAATTCAATAATTTAGAAGAAATGAGTGTATTTGTCAAAGCACATTTTATTCTTTTCTTATGACTACTGTGACAAGTTACCACAAACTTAGTGGCATGAAATAGTGCAATTTTTTTAAATCTCACAATTTTTAACATCAGAGGGATGAAATGGCTCTCGAGTTAAAATCAAGTGGTCAGCTGAGCTGGTTCCTTCTGAAGGCTCTAGGTTGGTGATGGCAAATCTTTTAGAAACAGAGTGCCCAAACTGCAACACAAAACCCAGTTATTTTTCACAAAGTGCCAACACTGTAATTAAACCTGAATACTGAAGTTTCAGTTTAGAAAAAACAACTCATACATTAACATCTTTTGTCTTAGAAGAAAATACAATAACAGAGCTTTCAATGGCACACCTTATTGAAAAGTAAAAGTTTGCATGTGGCATGCTTTTGTACAATTAATGTGATTTTTGCTGTCGTATGCATGCTGATAATTTTTCAAGCAAGGGCTCATTCTTGTTACTTTGAGAGCAAGACACTCAGCACTCAGGTCATCTCTTTGTTTCTTGTTTTAAGCTTAATATAATTCAAAGCTGAAAACAGCTGCTCACAAACATAAGATGATCCAAACAAAGTATGAAAAGCTATCCCAAGTGCTTTCATTGACTTAAAATTATTTGGCAGAGAACTCCACACTTAAAGGATTCATTTTTCAGCACTACCATCAGTGCTGCCCTTTGTCATCTCTTCACACTCTATTTTTCTCAAGTGTTGTAACAGGCCATAGAATTTGACAGAGCTTTCTTCAAATTCCAATAACTCCATTTTCATATTTCCAAAATCTAACCAGTGTAAGCAAGAAAGATCAAGTTCTTTAAATCTGGCTTTATCTTAAGAGGTAAGAAAACACAGAGTTGTCTCCATGTTATGGAGCTGTAAAAATCTATTACTAAAATTCTTCTTGGCAGTGGCTACAATGCTAGAAAATTCCGTGTAGATTTCCCAAATGGCATGTGGGATTGTCTGTAAATATTGTAGAAATTTCTAAGTGTATTTTTAGATTTGGAAAATAATTTAGTTCCTCACTCTTTTAAAACCTGCAGTTTTCTCTCACATGATTTGATATCACAAAACATCCTTTCTGCTGTTATCCCTACATATTGTAGTTGTACTACATTGAAATGTAGTATAAAATTTGTAAAATTTGTAAAAATGAAGTTGTTAAGCCAGGTCATATCAGTGAGTTGTGGATATTCCTGCCCTTCTCGTTCATAAACAACCTGATTTTACCTAAGCAAGCTACAAATATCTCCAGGTCTCACCCTCTGTTCAGCCATGGAACATTATCGCATATAAGTAAAATATTATACTATGCTGAACCTCATTAAGAAATGCTTAAAACTGTTGAAAATTAGGAGCACGAGCCATGATATAATTCACCATTTCTCTGACATTTCTGAGAATATCATCTAATTTTTTGAAGCTTTCCATAACACAAAGAACTTCTTGATATATAATACAATGAAACTAAATGACTGGATGTTTTGCTTCTTTAACAAAGAACTATATGAAGCCAAATATTGCCCCTTCTGTGCAAGGTGCCCCATCACATGTAATTAAAAGCACTTTTTCTGCTCTTATGCCTTGTGACAAAAAACGCCTTCATCACAGCACTGTAGATATCTACCCCTTGTGTTCTTCCAGGCAAAGACACCAGCTTCACCAGCTCTTCTCTCATGACGTCGCCAACAGCATGATGCAAAATTACTGCTAGCCTTGCATGATTATTTATATCTGAGCTTTCATCCAATCACATGAAGTGACAGGCTGCCTTTTGTAAGTCCATGGTGAGCTGTTGACTAACTTCACATGCACAGAACTCAGTATTTAACAGTATTTCTGTTAAATGGTATCTCAGAGTTGCATTGCATAATTTTATCCTTGTTTGGGAAATCATTGAAAAGGAAACTACTTCCAGATAACACAGCCATTTTGATAAAATCTCTATCAGAAAGAGGCTTACCATGTTTTGCTACACACAGTAAAATTTGAAACCGGGTAGCTCATAAATGATTTGTTTTTAAAAGATAGTTGCAAAAACTAAAATACCAGGGATATTTCCTCAATTTCCCTTCAAGACAGATTTTTCAGTTTCACCAAGATCAGCAATACTTTTGTGGTTGGTGTCAAAGTGTCATCTGACACTTAATATGAAACACACAACACTTTCACTACATAGAATACATAACGCTTTCCCTTTGCATTGAGTTAACCCAAATGACCCTGTCTAGCCCTCTTAGAATGATTTTCTATTATGTGTTTTCAGTTTTGCTTCTTTTTCTATAGTCATTTTTGGGGTTCAAAACTTGGAGTCGATAAAAACACATAGTTTTTAAAAATGAAGCATCCAATACAAACCTATCCCTATACCAAAATAGCTAACACTATTAGTTAACACTACAGAACTGGATATTCCCTGAACCAAAATCTGTAACAGTGATCCTCAACTGAGGTTCCTCTTAAATTTGCTAACCACCAGCACAACCAGCCAATGTTCCACTGACCACCAGCTTTTGCCCTAGTCTGAAAATGGCATCAGAGTACATTTCCTACCTTGTGGAGGCTTCTGCTAAAATCACAGACAGTCCAAGTAAATATATATACAATGGTACTTTTTAGACCCAGCGAGAAAGAACCAACCAGAGTCCGATATCAAATCCACACAGGAGTTTATTACCGGCCAGGACCCGAGCCGAGCCGAGCATCGGACTCGAGCCCAGACTGGGAGGAGACAAACATGTTTTATACACCTTTGAGGCCAATAGCTTCTAGGCCCCGCTATGGGATAGAACTAGCAAAGCAAGCAAAAGGTACAGAAGCCGAACGTCCTGCTGTTAGAACATTTGTAAAACAATAGTTGATTAATTGTTATTTTAAAGGGACTTTTTAAGGGGAGGAGGTCTCTAAGCTTCCTCCTTCTGAGTTCATCTAAAGGACAGGCAGGTGGGTCAAGCAGCAATATGGAGTCTGTCTTGCTAACTAGGGTCTTCAGTACTCAGTTCACAAACTTGATTGGTTCCACAATTCCGGTCACAGCCCAGGATGGACCGGGACTAAATCAAATTCAATGGGTAGGTTCAACATTGATTTTGGGGAAAATTTGATTCAGTTCTCATCCAGTTCAGTTTGCAACCAGAATCGCGGAAAGAATTGAGTTTGTGAACCATGGTACCATTGTATACCCTTGCTCTTCTTTTCATAACTTCTTCAAAAACAACTAAATATGATTCTGCAGATTCACACATGCCAGGGGGAGAGCATAACATTAAAAGAATCTATCTCTTAACTAGAACATCTCTGCTAAATCTTAAATATTAAATTTCAATTTTTCATAAGAAAACTCAAAGCTAAAATCTTGTGTTAATAACAACAAGTGCATTAAAACTCACTGCACATATACATACATATGCTGTGAATATATATATATGTATATATATATGTGTATATATATATATCCTTTGCAGTGCACTGATGGGCCATGTGAAAGCTTGGACAAGTCACAGCTCATAAAGTCACCTCCTGCCACCACTACTCCTTTTCAAGCATATTCATGGCCCTTATGTGAGCTATTATCTAATGCTAAGCTCCTGGGGCAATGCTGAGGTGGCTTGGCTTGTGTGCCAACATAGAAGGCTTTGTATGCCCACTTCAGCACACATGCCATAGTCTTACCACCACTGTTCTAGGTTATAGGACAGAGTCCATTTCTTTGTCTTGCATAGTCTATGGTTTACAGTTCCTTCAACTTCAAAGACAAATTGCTCCAGTGACTCCCTGCTGCTGTCTTTATTGCTTCTCTCCTCCCTCTCTTTCACTTCTTCAGACTCTTTGGAGTACTTTAGGCTCACCTGGATGGTCTACAGGTTTCACTTTATTTTAAGGTTGGATTAATAGCATTTGAATTCTACCCAGTATCTTAATTTGCCTTTCCATGTACCCTAATATATTCTGAGGTTCTAGGAATTAGAATGTGGATGATTACCATACCCATAAACTATCAAAACTCAGCCAAGGATAAGTAGATAATCTGAATAGTCCTATCTATAACCATAAAAAACTTGAATTAGTAATTGACATATTCCCAAACATAAATCTCTGGACTCAGATGGTTTCACTGGAGAATGTGACAAACCTTTAAAAAATTAACACCAATGTCAGAGTCTCTCTCACAAAGGAGAACAGGAGGGAACACTTACCAACTTGTTTTATGAGGCAAGTATTACCCTGCCACCAAAATAAAATACAGTACACAATGAGAAAAACTATAGACCATAATCTCACATGACCTTAAATTATTAGCAAATCAAGTAAATACATGAATAAAAATAATATAGAAAATGTACAAGAACAAGGCTGATTTAATATTGGAAAACCAACTATGTAATCTACAAACTAAAGAAGAAAAATGATCTACTCATAGCAATACAAAAAGCACTTGACAAACCCAGTACTCATACAGGATTTTTAAAAACTCATCAAACTAAGAACACAGGGAAATTGCATCAACTTGATAAAGCACATCTACAAAAAAAGAAAAGCACTACAGCTAACACCATACTTAACTACGAAGCCTTCTCCGAACACCAGGAAAAAAAATGAAGAAGTCTACTCTCAACACTCATTGAAAATAGTGCTGAGATTTCTAATCAGAGAAAAAGGCAAGGAAAAGAGAAAAACCATCTAGGCTGGGAAAGAGAATATAAACTAGTGTCACTTGCAAATGACATGATTGTGTATGAAAAAATCATAAAAAAATCTACCAACATGCCCTATATTAAGTGGGTTCAGAAAGACCAAAGAATATAAGAAAATACTCAAAAAAAACTTTCATTTTTTATATACCAATGAAACATGTAGAAAAATGAAGTTAAGATCACAAATGCTAATTATACTCCAAAGAAAAGAAAATACTTAGACATTTAACCACCCATATATAAGATCTACATATGAAAATTACAAAATGATAACAACAGTAATATTGGGGAAATGAGAGTCTGATCCTTTTACTTGTAAATATACCCACTGGTATATCACTTCAGAAAATATATCTTACACTTCAGAGGAGACAAAGAAATTTAATTTCAAGTAGATAGTTTTAATTTCTCCAAAGTAAAGCTCTCTTTACATAGAAAATTCATTCATTCATTCATTTTTGTATTCTATCAACATTTGATCATTTTCATTCATATAATACATGCTATGGTAAAATGACAAAGATAGGGAAGATTCATTCTCTCCATTAGCATTACAGCTGAATAAACAATACATAATAACTGTGTTCTTCGCTTTCTGTTGTATAATGAAATATCTGAGATTGGGTAATTTACAAAGAAAAGTTTATTTTGGCTCACAGTTCTGATCAAGATTAGGGCTGGATCTGGGGATGGCTTCTTGCTGGCAGAACTGAGGTGGTTCAGGCTATCACATGTTAAGAGAGGAAATGTCCATGTCTGTGTACTCCAGTATCTCTTCCTTCTTATAAATCCACCAGGCTTCCAATCTGAGGATTCACCCTCATGACCTTATCTGATCCTGCCCACCTACTGAAGGCCCACCTCTAACACCACAGTCTGATACAGTTTCCACTCCCAGCTCCTCCCAATGGGGAATTAGCTCCCATACAAGACCCCTGGGGAATACTTGAACCATGTCCAGGCCACCGCAGTAATAAAACTAACCACCAGAAAACCATCCTTCTCTAGGAATTTAACTGCGCTTTCAGAAAATCAGTCTTCATACAAATAGATATCCAAGTTATATTAATATAAATAGAATTGGTAAACAATATATGAAATTTATGTGTATCAATTTTCTAAACCAAAACCACAATTGATAAATTTAATCTTACATAAATATCTACTGATCGAGACCACTCTGAGCAAGCTACAAATTCATAAATTGGCTTTTCATATTAAAAGCCTGAGTCTGCCTGTTTTCCCACAATGGTTGCCTGAAGAGCCAGCAGTGTGTGTGTGGGAACAGAACAACTCCCCACCTCACTGGCTGCAGCAGAGGTCTCAGTGATCTGTGACGCTGTGACATCTTGGATGGCAAGACAATAGTGCAGTTAAGGCAGCATGATTCATACAGAAAACTCCATAGAGGCAAAAATTAATCCATGGGAAGAAACAAATTTCCCATTAATCAGTGATCTGCTCCTACTAAAATACCTTGCTCCCTTGTTGCTAGGATCCTGCCCACGTCAGTGCTATCCACTTCACTGTTCCCTGCACTGCCCCTTACCCATTCTGGATGCTGCATGTTCAATAAATAGTGGTAAGCTCCAGGAGATGGTGTCTTAGCTAGATAAGAGCTTTGACCAGCCTGGGCCCCCCATATATGCATTAAAATCTTGTTTTGTATTTTTTTTAATCCATCCACCATACCCTTGCTCAAGTGATTGGGGGGTCTGATCAGCCTCCAATAATCTACATATATTTCAGTAAATTTATCTTTAGTGAAAGTTTTAATACTCTGTTCATATCCTAATAAAAAGATAAATTATTTTCTATTCTTACTAAACTTTTTCAGAACAGCTACTGTATATTCTAGACATCAAAGATAGAATATATCATCTTCCTTTGTCTGAGCACTTTTACTCATGCTATCCTTTTATTTTCAATTGCCTTTATGAAAGGTTTCAAAATATTCTCTAAATAAGCCAAGTAACTTATTATTCATTTTAATGTGTTCTAATCCAACTAGGCTTAAATTAGTTAAGTGGTCTGTTTTGACCATGTGTAGTTTAATACTATGGAAAAGCATAATGAATCAAAGGAACTTGATAAACTGATTAATAAAAATGTAATTAAGTACTTACTTCATAAATAGGCAAATATGTATTGTGGGACTAGAGAAAAAGCACATAAGCTAAATATTTAAGATGAGAAGAATATATCCTCATTAATCAAACAGCCTTAACAGATGAGAAAAGATCCAAGAAATGGCTCAGATGGAAACAATGTAGGAGAAGAGTGGAATTGATGACACTCATTTATATTTTGAAAAATTCAAAGACACTGCAGTTAAGGCTTGGTGTGGATAATCAGTCAATGTCTCTCTTGGCTCTGCTGGAAGCTTCATGAAAGCAGAAGAGAATGATAAACTGGAACTTACTGAAGAATTCTTCAGTGTCTCCACCACATTAAAAGGAGATATTTCTCAGACAAAGAAGTAGAAATAGCAAATAAACATGTGAAAAATGCTTAACATCACGGTCATTGGAGAGATGTAAATGAAAACAACACTGAGATTCCCCCTCACTCCAGAAAGAATGGCTGCTATCATGAAATCAACCAATAACAAATGCTGGAGAGGCTATGGAGAAAAAGGAATCCTGCTGCACTATTGGTGGGAGTGCAGACTGGTGCAAGCACTGTGGAAATCAGTATGGAGATACCTCAAAGAACTAGGACTAGAGGTTGAAACGGTCCCCGAAGAAGGGGGCACACACAGGCGTTCAAGAAGCAAGCCTGTTTAGGGTGGCAGCCTGCAGCCTGCCGGGCTGACTCACACAATGGAGACCCGAAGCCCGCATGGGCTGAGCCGGAGGCTTACGTAGGATTTTGCAGGTGGGAGGGCACAGGCCATTGGTGGGGGTGGGTGATGGGGGCTGGGGTGTGTGGCAAGAAGTTTCGGTTGGGAGGGGATGGAGCCACCGTTTCCAGGAAGCCCCTGCCTTACAGGAACATCCGGCCACCAAACCTGTGGAGCAGAAAGTCCTTAACTAGGCAGAGAGTCAGCAACAAAGGGAGGTCAGGCCTTAGTTAGGCAGAAGTTCCCTGTTCCCTGTGGCCAGAGTGGGGCAGGGGGAAAGGAGAGGAGGGGGCTTGCTCTGTGGGGCTCTGAAATATCTAACAGAGGTCCCATTGACCCCGCTATTCCCCTGCTGGGGATCTTCCCCAAAGAACTAAATGAATCATACCACAGCGATATATGTGCACCCATGTTCATAGCAGTACAATTTGTAATAGCTAAAACTTGGAAGCAGCCCAAGTGCCCATCAACTGGAGACTGGATAAAGAAAATGTGGTTTTTTTATAAAATGGAGTACTACTCAGCCATAAAAAATGAGAAATTACAGACATTTATGGCTAAATGGATGCACATTGAGGCCATACTCTTAGGTGAAATAAATAGGACACACATGTAAATACCAAATAGTTTCTCTGGTGTGAGAAACTGAAAGTGTAAATAAGGATCAGAATGTATAATAGATAATATGAAATAGGAAGAAGAGGCACAAAGGAGAAGGGGAAGTGGGAGGGGTAGGGGAAAGGACAGAAGGGAAAGAAGTAAATATGAGAAAAGGAAAAAGTGGCAACAAAGTCTTTGTACATAGGGAGGGATGGAGGGGTTGAAGGGAGGGCAGGGGAAGGGGAAAAAATAAGAACCGAGATATATTATGTAAAGGTACAAATTCCCAATAATGAAAAAAAAAAAAAGAATCTTTCCTCTCATCAGACAAAGGTTCTTCCCAACACCTTCAGAACTCACTCTTTAGCAAAAATGCCTGCAGCTCCAAACATATGATAGAAACCACTGGCCACCTGGCTGCCTGCCAACTGCCCTTTTCTGAAAAAATGCTGATTGCTGCCACATCAGGGCCTTTTGAACTATGGAAGAAGTTTTCACCAGCTCTGCGATATCATACTTTCTGACATCTCCGTACAGTTACAAATAAACACATACACACACACACACACACACACACACTCCCTCACGCTAACCTTGAGAGACTTGAAGCTTGTTGATCTAAATATACCTTAGGCTACACTTCAGCCAGCACTCCGAATGCTGTGAACGCTGATCCCTTGTACAGTCCCTCAGCCCCGTGTTCTTCTACTGACCTTTACTTTCTCATCTCTGTTCCTTCTCAGTGTTGACACACACATTCTGATTTTAAATCCTGGAATTATTACATTGTAAACAAACTCTCCTTTATCCTCTGGTTTGGGGGAAAAATCTCCCTATCTCTTTACCTCAACTGAAATGTGGCCCTTTTCTCCAGGTGTTGCTTCCCCACAAGCCCCAGAGACGAGAACTTCCAATTCTCCCAAATGCTTCATCCCCTAAGATCAATGAGGGACACTGGAGAGAAGAGCAGTGTTTTCTTGACCCTGTTCAGAGCCCCCTGTCATCACTGCAAGCTTCTGTGGTCCCTGTCTGGAGCTCATGCCACTTGGCCAGAGCATCCTTTAACCTTGGCAGCCTGTCCCCTGAGCCCCTTGTTGCTCTCCTGCATGCACGGAAGCCTACATCCAGCATCAGCACCCCAAACTCTGCCTGGCCATTGTCACCGCCTAGAAGCACTCCTCCTCAAAGCATGCCACGCCCCAACAGCTGTTCTCAGGTACCACATTGCCTTCCTGTGACTTCCTCCCACCCTAAGGACCGACCCAGTCAGCAGCACCTCTTCCCTCTGCTTTCTTAGCAGCCCATGCTTTATCACTCCACCTTCCTACCCAGTCTCCTCACCCATCCAAACTACCCTTTAACATGCTAAGCTGACCCACTTCATGACAAATAGATATTTCGTTTTTTAAAAGTCCTATGACCCTATTAAATTCTTAAAATTCACACATATATATGGAGACCCCACACTATTTCAGGCACAGGCACTATGAAAATAATGACATAGAACATAATCCCTGACTTCATAAAATTTATAGCTTGGTGAGGAAGATGGCTATAGAGCAAATAACTCAAAAATATTAAATCAATGATGAGAAGAGGGCAAAGTGCTAGAGACAAGTTATCATGTGTTTGAATGTTATATCTTTATTTTCAAACTTAACTCCAAAATCAGGGAAGGTTTTCTTTAGCAATAATTTCTTAAATTTAACCTGAAGACTGATTAAAAATTAATAAGATGAAGAGAAGGTAGAGTTCTCTACCTTCTGGAGTTCTGAACAGCAGGACTAGGACAACATTTGGGCCCAGGGCAGGGAGACTGGGGAAAGGCACCTGTGAGGAGCACACTGCTCTGCCAGGGTCAGTCACCAGGTCCTCCCCAGCCAGATGTGGATGGGAGTGGGTGGCTTATCTCAGCCCCAGTGCCTTGGGTATGGGGCAGACTATAAGGACAGTCATGGTCAAATCTATTTCCAGAAGCCTGTGAGCTAACCAAATGGGAAATTCAAGTGCTCGGAAGAGAGGCATGAGTACGGATAAAGATATTGACTTATTGACACAGAGGGGCTAACTAAAGCACAAAGGAGGCACAGGGAAGTTAAACACTGAGATGAGAAGTAGAGAGGAGGACTGACAGAGGAGAAGGTGTAACTCATGCTTTACAAGATCACAGAAGAGTTAGAAGGAAGGAAAGATAAGAGGTGGACATGTCCGGACACAAAGGGATACACTGATGTGACCATCAGATACTTTGTTGCTTAACATACTAAAAACCAGTAAGCACCCTGATATTTCAGTAAAAAAGAATGAAGGAAAAAATACACTGGGGTAACTAGAGAAGTCAAAGAGGAAATGAGAAACATTACCATTACCAATGGATTTTTGAGAAGCTTTGTTTGAAGAGAAGAAAAAGAAGGCAAAAAGAGAAATAGCCACGGGGTGACAAAGGGAAAAGGGAAAACATAAATGTTAATGAGATACTAACAGAAAAAGGAAAAAAGATGGAAGATGGGATGACTGAAATGTCCCCTAGATGGAAGAAGAGACCACTGCCAAACCACGAGAAAACAGAAGAGATTTAGTGCACACTTCTGGGAAGCAATACAGAGTTTCTGGGGAAGAAGCTGATGTATCTTTGTCTAATGTTTTTAATTAACTCAGTGGAACAGGAAATAAATTCCTAGGCAGAGAGTGAGGAGAGTAGAGGTTGAGGAACAGTTGTAGAGGCTGAAGGATAAACTCAGGAGAGAGCTAGTAGAATTCCTGAGCACAGAAAACATCTGCAATGGAAAAATCATGGATTTGTAGGGACATATCAGAGGGACATAAATAAATAACCAAGACAAAACACACATGACTAACACTGTAGGATCATCACATGCTTATGTGTGACTGACAATTGTAAGATCATCACATGCTTATTATGTATTGTGTGATTGAAAAAATATACCCTACTGTATCCTTTATGAAAATGTAACTCATGCTTAAGAAATCCTCAACGGGGGCCAGGGATTTAGCTCAGTGGTTTCGCTGCCTGCTGCGCAAGTGCAAGGACCCAAGTTCAATCCCCGGTACCAAAACAAAAAAAGACAGAGTCCCCAACTGACCTAGTCCCCTTCCCAAAAACAAAAACTAAGACCCTGATTGGCCTAGCCCACGCCAATCAACAAAACAGTTTGTCCCTATAAGTATGACCACATCTCATGCCCTTTGGGGGATCCTGAGCAAGATGCCCCCTATCTTGCAGTTCACTCTGCTGTTAAGATAGCTCTTCTGTTTCTTCTGAATTTGCCACACTGTAAATAAGCTTCCACTTTGCACTATATGAGTCTTGATTCTCTCATTTTCTGATAAGAGCTCCACTTCTTTATTCTGTGCTGGAGTGACAGCATGGACTCAAAGAGTGGCAGAGGGTCATTATGGGAAACTCCTGGCTCCCCCTCCTCAGAAACTTCCCTGCTGGATGCAACAGATTTATTGTGTTCTAGTCTAATGAGGTGTGTCATTTCCTGTCCTTCCTGTACCTGGCAAATGGGAAAGGATCATTTCATTCACCTAGCAAATTGAAGATATGAATACAAATAAGTGAGCCTTTAGACACTTGGACAATCAAGGGTGTTGACTGCATCATGCAGTCCAAGACTGGCATCATAAGTACAGAGAGAGAGACTAAACTGGCTGCCAAAGTCACCATGAATGATGCCACAGGTTCCAGGCTAAGGCAAGGCAAGAGAGGGACAAGCATAGCCATTAGGACAGAGTCCCAAAGGGGCAGCAGTTTCCAAGCAGTAGGGGGAGCAAGAGTATCTACTCTCCCCAGGATGGAAGGCCACCACCCCTGAGACAGGTGGGGGAACAGGGAAAATGAACAGACACAGCAGCATTGTAGTATAGTTTGAAGTTGGGGATTGTGATACCCCCTACCTTGTCTCTGTTGCCTAGAATTGTTTTTGCTACTCTAGGTCTCTTGTTCCAAATGAATTTTTGGATTGTTTTCTCAAGGTCTGTGAAGAAATAACAAATAAATATATAAAAAATGCTCAACATCACTGGTCATTTGAGAGATGCAAATGAAAACAACACTGAGATTCCACCTCACTCCAGAAAGAATGGCTGCTATCATGACACCAACCAATAACAAATGCTGGCGGGGCTGTGGGGAAAGAGGAACCCTGCTCCACTGCAGGTGGGAGTGTAGCCTGGTGCAAGCACTGTGGAAATCAGTGTGGAGATACCTCAAAGAACTAGGACTGGAAGTCCCACTATTCCACTGCTGGGGATCTTCCCCAAAGAATTAAAAGAATCATACCACAGTGATATATGTGCACCCATGTTCATAGCAGCACAGTTTGTGATAGCTAAAACTTGGAGACAGCCCAAATGCCCATCAACTGGAGACTGGATAAAGAAAATGTGGGGTTTTTTTATAAAATGGAGTACTACTCAGCCATAATGAATGAGAAACTAGAGATATTTATAGCTAAATGGATGCACATTGAGGCCATACTCTTAGGTGAAATAAATAGGACAGACATGTGTAAATACTGAATGATTTCTCTGGTGTGAGAAACTGAAAGTGTAAATAAGAATCAAAAGGCATAATAGATATTATGAAATAGGAAGAAAAGGTCCAAGGAGAAGTGGGAGGGATTGGGGAAAGGAAAGAAGGGAAAAGAACAAATATGAGAAAATGAAAAAATGGAAACAAAGTCTTTGTAAATAGAGAGGGGTGGAAGGGTTGCAGGGAGGGTAGAAGAATGGGGAAAAAATAAGAACCAAGATATATTATGTAAAGGTACAAATTCCCAATAATGAATGTCAGCATATTGCATACCTAAAACGTACCCAAAAATTAATTTTTTTAAAAAAGAAAATGAAAATGAACAGGCAGCCCTCGACAAGGCTACAAGAACTCACCATCCTAACTCTTGACTTACGTGGGTACTAATGCCAGGAGACAAGGGAACAACTGATGAGTCTGGGCATTTGGGACCCAAATTCCAGAAAGCACAGGGGTGATGTTGTGGTAAGGAGGACTTTGATTTAAGGCTGATTTGGGAGATTATAATGCTTCACTGATGGACATTTACTAGAAACAGCTGGCCCAAGATCTATGGCTCAGTAACATGACTTAATAGGAGATGGGGCCTCCTGGGATATCCTGAACCGCAGAGGCACAGACGTGCATCCACTGCTTCTCAGCCCTTCCATTTCACTGCACAGCCCTGGAAAATTCACTCACTTCCGCTTACCTGGCTACAATTCTGGGTACGATCAACCACATAGGTTTATTGTAAGAAAGGCTTTTTTTATTGTGAAGTTATTGTGCATGAAAAAACACACAAAGTGGATGTAGAAGTCATTTTTACAACTAAGATGATAAAAATGTGAAAGAGGAACAATCATCACCTCAAAGTACATCTGCTCCACAAGCAGCCCATCTGTAAGTTTGCTGGTCTTGTCTCCAAGGTTCCCTGTTGCTGTGCTTTATGTCCTCCCAGGCCGTGGCTCCAGACATCCTGTCATGTTCATTCACCTTCCCCTGCATCAGCCAGAAGTTCTATCCAGCTTCTTCCCTTGCTTAAAGACAATCCATCAATATTGGAGTTACTGCCGTTCCTTGGACACTCAGTAGCTTGTACACCCTGTCATAATTCTGCTTGTGTAGCTTTGAGGCAGTTCAGCACCTAGGGCTATGAGAATAGCCAGCCTTGCTATAAGCCTGGTTGCATTCATTTGCATAAACAGGCAATCTTGAGAAGAGAAGAGAACTCTCCAACTCTGGGGACTATATTAACTAGGAAAAGGAGGGTAGATCCAAGAGAGATGGAAATACCAGCAGCCTGTAAGTCAAATGTAGTAACATTCTGCTCAGAAACACTGCTCACTCAGCCAACAGTCTCACTGTATGGTAGCCCGCTGGAGTCATAACAATGAGAACCCACATTCTTATTCCCGTTTCTCAACTCTCCCACCTTCTTCCTTGAGACAATATCACCTTAACACAGCTTGCCAATAATATGAATCACATCGGTGTGCTACTCAGGACTGTCACACAGGGAAAGAACTGAGTCCAGAACCCCCGGCTGCTCGCTCAAGTAAGAGGAGAAGCCAGGATTTCTCACAGATGAGAGCACTTTGTGCTTCATCAGAGGTGCTAGTAGTGGTTACTGAAAACATTAAGCTCCTGTGGGTGTTTGAGGTTGAAATCCAAGAATATGAATCTCAACCTTCACCAGCCTGTACTCATGGTATCTACTAGTTGCTGTTTATCAGGAGAGAGCTACTCGTGCTTGCTTCGGCACCACATATACTAAAATAGGAAAGAGCTACTCATTCTTCCACCTAGTTCTGAGAAATCAGCATCACTCTGGTGTTAATGCCAGGAGCTGTTTCTGAAAGTACCCCTAGAGCTCAGAACTCCCAGGCCTCTCCAACACAGTAATCTACAAACTCTCCTTAGTAAGGAGAATCAGAAATGTTAGTCTCCAGGTTGTGCCTGACGGCTTTCTTCACCTTGCCCCTCAGTGTAAAGCTATGATGAGTCATTAGAGTCCTGAATGCTAATATGGTAGTGGCATTTGTTAGAGTCAAGAGATAGAGCCTTGCCAAAGATCTCATACATCACAACACAAAAGGTCTATTAGCAGATAAAAGTCAGTCTTCTATTGAGTGGAAGACAATAGAAACAAATTTTCTATACCTGTACAGATTTGTCTTCTGCAAAGAGCAGACAAATCAAAACAAAAACCGGACAAATGGCCACTCTCTAGTCTACTCACCCATCTGATGGCATCTGATGGTCAGGGCCTCCCTGATTTAGATCCCTCTCTTCCACAACCATGATCTTCTTCCTAAGTCCCTCTCCCAAATTAATTGACTGAAATCTTCAGAAGAGGGGTGTATGGAAGAGAAAATCAATACTCACCCTGGAAAGAGCCGTGCCTCTGAGAGGATGCACCATGATCTCACCAGGAGACTGAGGTTATAGGAGGAGCCTGGAGTCCACAATGAAATGAAGGGGGAAAATACCAGTCTGGAACTGCCAGACTTTAACAGCAGTTCTGAAACAGGAAAGACCACTTCTCAAAGGAGGAGGACAAAGGATATGATGGGATATGCTGAAGTCATCTGGGTGCAGCCCCTGGGCCAGGCATGGTATGTAGCAGCCTGAGGAGGTGTCACACCAGCTGTGTGAGAGAGTTTCCATCATTACCTGGATTTAAAAAAAAAAAGATGGAAATGAAGGCACAATGGCACGAATGGTAGGGCTCACCAAGGTCACATCCCTAGTAAGTAGTAAAACCAGAGCTCAAGTCTGATTCCAGGCCTCTGCTCCAAAGCAAACCTGTGCCATGACATCTTCTGTTTCCCATGGGGAGTTCATTTTCTATGAAGAAAATGTTAGCCTGTGGGTCCCAGGGCCCAAAGCAGTTTGCTAATTAACTGGCACCCGTAACACATATTTTATTTTTCATTTTTTCCTTGAATAAGCACTCTAATGCATCCAAGGCGGGCAATGGGCTTTCACTTTTACTAATTTTGAGTCTTGGCATGTTCCGCTGAAGCAGCAAGTAGTCGGGAAAAAAAAGTCTCAGAGGAATGGATGTATATTAAGGAACAAATCACAGAGCTTTAACAATTTGCTCCACAGCCCTGGTCTGCGTTCTCTGTATGCCCCACCTGAGTTCACAATTGGCCTTTTAGGGAAGACAGGCAAAGAACTTCAGTTCAAGCAGAGAAACACTATCCTATTATTATACCAACAACACAGGCAAGATTGCAACAAATGCAAAATCTCACAAATAAAAAAACACATTTCACGAAGAATTCAGAGCTTTTAGGCCAAAAATCTCATCATAAATCACTACTTATAGTACACTAGATCTTCTCCTTTCTGTCCAGAGCTTCCCCATGTAGATAAAAATGGGGTCTTGAGCTCCCACTCTGCTCAAGTCAGCAGGGCCCATCAACCTTTCCTATAGAAGGATCAGAGGATCTGGCTCAGTTCCATCAATTCAATTGTCCTCAAAATGTGGTCCTGGCACCAGCACCACCTGGGAACTTGTTAGAAATGCACATTATCGTGTTCTGTCCCACCCCTTCTGGATTGCAAGCTCTGGAGCTGCAATCCAGCAAATAAGGTTTTAACAAGCTCTCCAGGTGACCATGAGCCACAGTGGACATCAGGACCAGAGTTAGGCCAGTGGTTTTCAGGTGCATGTAAGATCTCCCTGGGAGATTTTTCAGACACCTATGGTCCAAGCCACAAGCCACACAAATGAAGCAGAATTCTATGATGAGATCTCAGCTCTAAGAATCTCTAAAGCTCCCCAGGTAACTGACCTGTGCAGCCTAGTTCAAGAACAGTGTCCATTCCAGTGGGGTCTGATGGCAGGGAATAGGCCTCCCTGTGCAACAAGAGCATCCTTGCCACATGGTGCACTGCTCGGCAACAAGAAGACCCTAGGTTCAGTGAAGAGATTCCAATCACTGCAGTGAAGGATTCTGACCTTGGAAGGATGGGATCCACTTCGGAGACCACAACACTAGGGAAACTCAAACACTGTATGCCTGTATAAGCTGAGTGTGCACTGCTATGAGCCAGTCATGCACTGCTCTGAGTTGAGTGTGCACTGTTTGAGTTGATTGTGCACCATCTGAGCCCAGTGCATGTGCAAAGCAGTCTGCTGCTCTGGGAGAAGGTCTAGAACAGTGTGCTCAGCAAAGCTGCACACTGGAGTCCTGTGATCCTGTAAAACCTCTGGCCTGCCTGGGCCAGGGGAGCCTGGTGCACAGAGTTCGAGAGCTCTTTAAGTGATCCTAATGTGTGGCCAACACTGACAAGTTGGAGTCGCAGCTGGATTCACTTTGACTACTGAGGGCTTAATCTTATGGGGTCATAATAGACTAGCCACATGCTGCAAGTAGCCAGGACAACTGATTTCTCAAAAAGCTTTGTGTGAAGTCATGAAGGCCTGCAGTTGACCTATTTGGGACTTCTTTCTAGCAGCAGGCCAGCTCCCTCAGGAAGCTGGAATTGCAGAATGTACATGGGAGAGGTCAGCCCTCTCTATGAGAGGGACCTGGATACTGTCTGTGGCTGGGGCTCTTGGGTGCTGCTCTTCACTCCTGGTCAAGGGAGGACTTCGGCAGGACAGCACATGGCTTGTAGGAGCACATGCTAACACAGGTTCCTTACTATTTTTCTAAATAAAGCTGAGAATGTGTCTCTAGAGAAAATGACTAAATCCTGCTGACAGAGAAGTTCTTGCCACCAAGGATTGTTTGCCTTGCATCTGATTAGCCAAATCAAGGACAGAGGACAGAGACCCAGGAGAAGGTGGTGAGGGACACATTCCTCACCAGGCCTTGAGAGATAAGAAAGTAACATCAGCCCTGGCCAAGAGGGTTTAGGTCCCACCAGATGGGGGGAGGCGGGGGGAAGACTGGGTGGAAAGCATGGGCGGTCCCCAATGTGAAGAGTATCTATGATTCAGGAAACTCTGAGATCCCAGGAAGAGGCAATTGTCTTTCAGAGGAACCACATAAGTCTGATGCTAGAGGGCTAGGGACACAGAAATCCAGAGGAAATGAAAATGCAAGCTTAGAATTTTAAGGGTTCAAATTCAGAGCTGGGTATGTGGCTCAGTGATAGAGTGATTTGCTAACATGCCTGAGTCCCTGGGTTCAATCATCAGCACCACAAAAATCAGAACAACAAAAAAATGACAAATTCAGAAACATTGGAGACTGGGGGACCTATAATGGTGTATTACTAGATCAAGTCTCTGGGAAGAATCCCCTTCTAAAGTCATTCAAATTGGCAGAATCCAGTTCCTTGTGGATGCAGGATGAGGGCCCTCATTTACTTGCTGGTGGCCCCTTGTGGACCTCTCTTTTGTCCTTGCCTGTGGCCTTTATATCTCAAGGCAGCAATAGGGCTTGAATCATTCTCACACTGGGAATCCAACCTCCTTGCACCTCCGTCTCTCTGTGTTTCCCTTCATTTATCCTCTAGTTGGACACAATTCTCTCTGATTTACAATCTCCTGTAACTAAATTGAGCACACCCAGAAAATTGACCATAAGCTTGGTTTTAGACCCAAGTCCTTACTCACACATACAATCCCTATTGTCGTATATAATGTAGCATATCCATATGTTCCACTGCTAAGTTGTAGTCATTTGGGGGAACTATTATTCAGCAACTCCTCTCACTGGCATACAAAATAAACTCTGTATGCCACGGCCTTTTTCAAGCACTGGAGAGTACTATAGCACTGAGCTAAAATAATAAACACCACTCCCTTTGCAGAGCTTACCATGTAGTGGATGGATCTAAATGAGTTCATAAATACAGGTGATTAGAAAGTGATACAGCCTCCTGCCTGGAGGTATCAGTTACATTCTGTGTCTACTGCAATAGAGTGGCTTTGATAGATGCTAAGGGTTTGTACTAAGATGAATTTATTTAGTCCACATAATGCTCCTATAAGGTTGAGATAATTTGCTCAAATCTACAGAGGAAATATGAATTGCAACATGTTGGGCTGAGGACATAGCTCAGTGGTAAAGCATTTGCCTAGCACGGACAAGACCCTAGGTCCAGTCCTCAGCACTACAAAAATAAATCATGCTGCAAAATTTTACTACCCCACATTCATCTCCCTAATACATAAAATTATATGTGCTTAGAGCGAAAAGCACTATAAGACAATTCAATGATCACAAATATGTCACTGATTACTTATTACTATATCTAAATATTGTGGCTATTTGGCTATTAATAAGGTGGTGTTTACATGGCTAAATATTGCGAGATAATGAGAAACATTGTAAATTTTAATTAGTAATATTTTCAGTATTTTGTTTACATTATATATTTCTATTATGTAGCAAATTAAGTAGATTGAGTTGCTGAGCCTAGTTTGAGATAGATAACACAAAGCAATTCATTTTCAGCTCAGGGTATGGTAACAGTTCAAAATATATTAAATTTAAGGGATGTGCTAAGAAATTTCAAAGCTTTCTTAAGACAAAAAATACTCTCATGTGCTAACATCATAGGGTACATTCTCACTCTTTGAAAATTACCTTCTTGCTTATAACCATGAAAAATCCTGGGAAATTATTCTTAAATGATTATTGTTTAAAGATACTAGAGAGTCACAGAAGGCAGACACAGAGCAGAGAATGTCCCAGTTGTGGGCAAGCCATGAAAAATTTGCTCTTTCGATGTTCCGAAGAAATGCAGAACGGAGTCATTTAAAATTTAAAATGTGGGAGGAAGGGTTTTCCTAAAAAGTGACTAGGGAGTCTTCTAGAGTGATGGAAATGCTGCCTCTATCCATTAAGGTAGTAGTCACACATATTTATTAATTGGTCAAAACTTTTAAAAATATACACATAATCATGAATTTTACTGTCTTTAAATTTTACTCCAATAAGAAAATAGCAGTGCATTAGTGCTTGTAAGAGACAGAAAACTCTCTAAAGAAAGGCATCAAAGCCATGAGGACTCAATAGAGAATCACTGGTGTTTTCCACTAGATAGATATACACATGCCCATCTTAGAAAAGCATCTCACAGAGGTGAACACAGAACTGTTTTGTGTATTTGTTTGTTGAGATAGAATTCACATAGCAAATTCACCCATTTAGAATGCATAATTCACCTGATTTTGCATACTCATAGATTTATACAACAAAGCCACAGTTAACTTTAGACCAGTTTCCTAACCTTGAAAAGAAACTGTTACATCCTCTGCAGATATACCCTCTAGAAAATGACCCCAGGAACCATGCCCCAAGATGATATCTCATGTTTATAGGAGAATGAACAGAACCAGACTGAACATCAGCCTCCAGCAGAAACTGAGCTGTGGGTCCCTCTGTGTCTGCTTGGTGGTATTACACTTGTATTTTGTCAGGAGCAATGCTACATAATTTTAGGGGAGAATCATCTGATTAGGCCTAGTTCTCCTGCCTAAAGGCCAGCTACGGCGTTTCCAGACATATTTCCATTTCGCCTCAGTTCACAACTGAGACCTCAACAATCCCATGATGCTGTGATGCTCCAGGGCAAGACCACACCTGTGGGAGGCATCCAGGGAGGAACCAAATCTTCATCTGCATAATTCCTCATTGATCTAGGAATTCTGCCACTCCCCAGTCCTGTTACTTTTGTTTCTCTTGATTTACTGAATAAAGGGGTAGCAAGCTCTGGGGCTTTTGTCTTTGCTGCCCAGAGCAGCACCGATCAGGCTCAAAGCTCAGCTTCTTCTCAAAGTCTCATTTTTTCTACCTTTCCTGTATAATAAGTTAATTCTCCTTGTGCTGCAGTGGCTCACAGGAAACTAGGACTTACTGCAGAAGTTCTAGTAATGTCCCCTTTCCCTGTTCCCTACAGTATTTGGCATAGACAACAGGATGCTAACCATTTCATTAATCTAGGGAGAAGGATGAAACTCTAGCTCCCCCACGTCATGTCTTTGAATTTTGCCTTTTTCTATTGAGTCCTTCTTAGTGCGTTCTTCAGCCACTGAGACAAGATGGGAATACAAGGCCTCCTTCTGACCTCCACTCCCTTTGAAGCTACAACACAGCAGTGTAGCATGAGAGGACAGGAGTGCTGGTGAGCTCAGTATTAGTCTTGCTGTTGTAGGTCTTAGTGACAAAAAGCGTATCTCACCCAGGGAAACCTTTCCATCAATCTAAAGGTGTTTTCTCATTAGGGGAAAAAAAGCTAAATATCTTCCCCTAGATAAAATTCAACAGCTGCTTTACCTGCTGTTTCACCAGAATCATAGTGCTCTCCCCCTAAAGAACTCATTTCTACATTGGAAAAGCAATTCACATCTCAGGAAGGGGTCTGAAAGTCCACACATAATGCCTCAGGCACCCAAGGGGAGTTTATCATCATGTGCTCACAAGTGAACCAGACTTAAGAGTCTAAGACCGAGGGCCTTACCAAATGCTCCGAGGAGCTGACTGCAGTGAAGAACACCCAGGAAGGAACACACCGGACAAGTTGGAAAGTAAAACAGACCTTAGTCTGGCCAGACGGCACTCCCAAAGCAAAGTAGCTTAGAGAGGCAACTGGCTCAGAGTCCGAGGCTCTTTTTATAGGGGCTTGTGGGGGAGTTAACAGGGGAAATTTACAGAAGAGGAACAAAGGTTAGTGGTCAGCTGACACGTACTGATGGTCAGCAGATGTTTGTAGATTGTTCTACAGTTAGCGGTGTCCGGAACATCAGTTTCGAACAAACAAAGAGTTGGGTAATTTACTTGGGGACCTTATGGCTGATAAAGATCTTATCTAGTGTCCCAGAACTAACAAGCATCTTTATCTACTAACTCACATTCAATCACAGTTGAGGCTAGGGGAGTTTTATGATTACAGAGTTATGCAGTCCCACAGGAGCGTAGACAAAAAGGGTCACTAGGAATACGGCATGTTCCCCCGGTCTTCAGTGCATAGGTCTCCTTCAAGCATCAGCAGCACTACCAGTGGAGGAGTTTGTTACCAACTCAATGGACATGTGGGATATTGTTGTTCCGCCATCTCTCCACAAGCTCTCCGCTAGATCTCTAATGAACAAATGTCTGAATGCTCATTTAACATTAGCTTCATTGCACTGCATGCATGGCTGAATCCTGGAGTACAACTCTGGGGTCATGCTCTACTGCAGTTAAACAATGGGTTAAAAGGATGCGGTTGGAGAGCTTAGGGATGGAACGTGCACATAATGCTGTTTCCATAGGCGATTACAGCCAGAGTCCCACAACTCACTTACTCAGGAACTTCATTTGTAGATCGTGCCCTATTAGCAATTATCTGAAATTGTAAGCTAAAAAGTATTTCAAATTTGGCCTAAATTATGGGCAGATAATTGTAATTACAAAGGTAATGCAGATTAGAAAAGCTACATATAAAGTGTCATGAAATAATATTGGTATTCAGTGACAAAGACATAGACATAGTTAAAACATAACTCTGGTTTGAGAACACCTTTTGGAAATAGGGGTGTCATTAAAGTATCCAGCTAATTAATTAAATCATCTATTTCATTCTGGTACTAAGACTTTCAATATAAGCATACATACTGTATTAAGGTAAAATTTTCTTTGGGAGAAGAAAACAGGATGCTAGTAAGTTATTTTATTCATGTAAGCCAAATTTATAGAATATATGACAATTTTTCTCCTTTTAAAAAATATATCCTATCATTTTTAAGAACTGCTCTGTCATTTACTTACTGACTAACCACAAAACAAATTGACATTTTCATTAAAGAAACAAAAGCAAACTATTATGATGTGACATTCGCCTACTGAATAAATTTTTCTGATCTTTCACATGTGAAACACGAGACCATTTTTAAAATATTCTACTCTTGGAAATCTCAGTAAGGAAGACACAGTGAGAAGGGACTTTTAACCTTCAAAATTTTAAATACTGGGAAACTGGAATGTCAGTAGCCTAGGCTATAAAGTTTGTGAGTAATTTTAAATATCTGAATGCATACACAAATTTCAAAATATTGAAATGTACTTACCTACACTCATCTAGTCTAAGACAGTGGGTTTTTTAAATTCTCTAATGGGGAGCTTTATTTCTGGTTATGATGAGGAAAGTCAGTGCAGTGTCAGTACCTTGTGCCCGAAGGAGTGCCAGAACCCAGGAGGGCTTTGCACAGTGCTCTGGCAGCCCTCCGCTTTCAACAGGCCCTAGACACCCACGGCATACACAGGCTCTTGCTCCACTCTGCTCGGTGCTTGAACCCATCTTAGTGAAAGCAACATCGGGAGCCTGTTTGTTCTTCTGGCCTAGCCTCCGTCCAGGCGCACCTGCCACTGAGACAGAGGTGTGTCCACTTGCCCGACCCGTCTTTTCTCCCAAAGACAGAAGAACCGGGGGAACTGCTCTTTTCCACAGGTAGAAATCAGTGACTCCAAGCTGAGCTAACAACAAACAAACAAACTGCAATATCAAGAAACACGAGAGTGAGAAAATGAGACTCTCAGAAAGATGGCAGAGTGCTAAGCAGCAGCAAAAGAGCTTCTCTAAGATTTGGAATACAGACATTGGAAAATAACAATTTGAGGGTGCGGAAGAAGAAAGGAGGTAGATCCCTGGTGTCAAGGAAAGATCTGAAAGGAAAATCGGACCCTACAGAGCAACTGAAGACAGACCACAGCACAGAAAAAGGAAGAAGCAAACTGCACTTGCTCACCAGCTCCTGGCTCATGGCAAGAGAAAGATCAATTTTAGAGAGCTATAGTGAAAGCAGGTGACTTCAGGGAGGAACACCAGTGGAATACAGCAGTGGATGCCATGTACTAGTACAGCTGGTAAGTGATTCAAGTCCCAGCATCTGTCATATCCCTTGGAGAGAGTACCTGATTGGATGTCATTTTAGGGAGGGGCCAACTGAATCTGGGACTCAGAGGCCCCAAGAATTGGCTTCATCTCAGGGCTTCCAGTGTTATAATCCCAGAGTGACTGGGTGAGGGACAGCCATGGGAGATGTCCATGGTCAGGGAGCTGTGGTCAAGCTGGCAAGAGACACCCAGAGTGTTATAAGCTAAATGACTCAGGCCCCATGCTCATGACCAGAGGCCAGGTTCAACCTGAATTTCTGTGTGTTTGAAAGTTCCAGAACCAGCACCCCTCCCTAATCCTACTGTCAGCTTCCTAGGATTATTTAGCATGAATCTGAGTACTGACTGCCTCCCTTGTGTAACAATGAGAGCAGAATCACTTTTTTAACTGGACAGTGCCACAAAATGGTAGACCTCAGAAGATAACCGAAGGCTTGAAATCACAGAGAAATTTCTTTGCTTTTCATATTTTTGGGTTGGTTTTTCTTTCATTTCTTTTTTTGTTTTTTCTTTATTGTTTGTTTTTGGTGGGTTTTATGAGTGTAAACATTGGTTTTAGGGTTTGTTTTGTTTTCTTCTTGTTCTTGTTTTCTTATTCTTTCCATCCCTCCTGTCTTCTTCACCAGTTTCCTGTGGCTTAAGTAATCTTCCCTGGTCCTACAGCTTTGCTTCTAATCTCTTTTGCTTCACTCATTTCTCTATTTTTTCCTCTTCTTCCTTTCATATTTTCTCCCCTGAGGGTAAAATTGCTCTTGTGGATATCTACAGTATATAATTTTCTGATTCATGTTAGATTTTATTATATAACCATAAATTTTGTACCTAGGGTTAAAGGTGGCAAATTATTAGTGATCACATTTTGTCATTTACAGTCTGTGTTTAGTGCTATTGTTATTACTACTTTAGCCAAGGTCACATAGCTGTTGTGATCAATTGATCTTCCTTGTATGTCAATACCTAGGTTGTTGGGGGTGGGGGGGAGTTGAGGTGGTATCCACAAACAATAATACAGCCCATTACCAAAGAACTAGGTGCTAAGTCAAACAGGCAGCAAGCTTTCAACCACAATAAACAAAAGAGTCAGAATCCTGGGAAAGACTCTAAGGTTAAAATTCAGCTATGCTTACAAAACATCTCTGAAAAGTCATTTCCCTAAGATGTCTTGATACTAGTAATAAAGCTACCTACCATAAGCAATTAACAAGCCTCAACACAGAAAATAAATTTTAGAAATAGGAAATGAGAAAACATGGAGCAAAATGTAACCCAAAACCTCCAACTCACCCAGGGCAAATTCAGGAGGCACTGAGGTGGAAAAAATCAAAAGCCGCCCAGCTGAATTTTCTGAAATGGTAGTAGTAGAAGTAACAAAATAGATGGATAAGTCTCTTGACAGAACTAAAACAAATAATTATACAGATAATTAAAGAGATGGTGACCATAATGAAGGAAATGGTTAGTGAATTTAGAATACAAAGAGATTTTTCAAAATGGAGAAGCCTAGCAAAGACACAGAAACTATGAATGCCTATCATGGGAAAGAACTAATCTGTAAAACAGATCTATAAAGGCAGAGACTTTGTTTTCATTTTTTCCTTTTGTCATATTTTTTCCAAAGTCTCTGTAAATAGGGAGGGTTGGAGGGGTTGAAGGGAGGACAGGGGAATGGAAGCAAAATAAGAACCAAGATATGTCATGTAAAGGTACAAGTTCGCAATGATGAATGTAACTGTATTGTTTATCTAAAATGTACCAATAATCTTAATGGAATAAACAACAGAATGGAAAGAAAAAATGGAAACAACAAGTTGTAAATGGGGAGGGGATGAAGTGTTGAAGGGAGAGGAAGGGAATGGGGAAAAAAGAAGATATATAATGTACAGGTATAAATTTTTTGTGATGACTATGATTATTATGTATAGCAAACATGTATTAATTTTTAAAAGTTATAACAGGGAGAGAAAATGAGAGAAACAAAAAGACCCAAGCCAATGAGTCTACAAGTGTCCAACATACCTCTTACTGGTGCCCTAGAAGGAGAGATGACAATAGATGTGACTAAAGAAACAGGTTCCAAAACTAAAGAAAAGAAAAGAAAAGGGCTATAGATCAAGGAGGCTCAGGATACCCTAAGCAGGAGGAACAAACAAACAAAATAAAAATCCCCTTAAACTTTTGGGGAAAAATAGCAATCTTAAAAGCAGTCAGAAAACAGAAATATTCAGCATGGCGTATTGCAGAACAAAAATGAGAATTTTAGTGCTGTTTCCTCAGAATGGAACACCACCTTTTAAACAATGAAAGAAAAATAACTACTTATGGGAGTCCTACATTCAAAAAAATACTTTTTGTAAAAATGATGAGTTGAAAATTTCCAGACCCTACTGGAAAAAAATTTAAAAAAAAAATCCTGAGTAACTACATCTCCAGAAGATATGATCTACAAGAAATGTAAAAGGTGTTGGCTGTAGCTCAGCAGTAGAGCACTAAGCTAGCACATGCAGTACCCTGGGTTCCAGTCCATCACTGTCAAAAGAAGAAAAAGAAAGAAGAAAATGTTATAGTTCTTCAAGCAGGAGTCTGATGCCAAAAGTTATGTGGATTGCACAGAGAAATAAAGTTCTAAAAGGGTACAGATGCAAGTAAATCCAAAACACATTTTAATTTTTATTTACATTAAATGTGTAATTGATATTTAACAATAAAATATGAACAGTTCATTGTTTGGTCTCTGATATAGTACAGTAGGCAGGATAGTCGACTCCCAAAGATAATCACTTCCTAAACCCTGAAACCTTAAATCTATCACTTCAGAAGTGAAAGGGGCTTTACAGGTGTGATCAAGTTTAAGGATCTGTAGGTGAAAAGCATTGTGGATCACTCAGGCAGGAACAATCTCATCACATGGGCCTGAAGCAGAGGGAGAGGTGACAGAGGAATCTAGAAGGTATTTGAAAATGGAGGAAGGACTCTGGGCCAAGTTGTTCAGGCAGCTGTGGAAGCTGAGAAAGGCAAGATGAGAATGCTTTCTCAAAGTTTCCAGCAAGGAACATCACACTGCAGACACCTCAATTTTAGCCTGAGGAGACTTGTATGACTTCTGACCATCAGAACTCTAAAACAACAAACCTGTGTTATTTTTGTGGTGACACCATTTTCCATGAAAACTAATACTACAACTAACGCATACAAGTAAAGTCCATACAAGTCAAACAGAGAACATGCACAAAGACCCTATTGCAAGATTTCCACTGCAAATAAAGTGGTATGACATCAGCTGAAGGTAGGCTGTGAAGAGAACGTGAAAAGCCGTTACTCTCCTTACCATAGATGCATATTTTAACCTTAAAGCAACTATTTTAAAAATTAAAAAGATATACAATAAGCAGTCAATACTGGAGAAAGTATGGAATCGTACTGTCTTCAATCTAAAAGAAGAAATAAATAGAGGGGAAAGAACAGGTAAGACAGTACCTAAAAACTAATACAATGCTATTTAAATTCAAGTACCTCAAAACTTAAATTGCATTCAAAAGCAAGGATTGTCAAATTTAATAAAAGAAACCAAAACTATGAAATGCATTAAATATGAGGATATAAACATAAACATATTAAAACTAAAAGGATAGAAAATACGTGCCATACTAATACCATGGCACTGTACAATGAAAGAGTGGCTACATTAATAGCAAGTAGATTTGGAGCTGAAGAATATTATTCAGGATAAAGTGAGCCATTTCATATAATAGACTAATTTGACAAAAAGACAAAAATTCTAATGTGCATACACCACACAACAGTTTCAGAAACAAAAAGACAGAACTAAGGAAAGTAGACAAATCTAAAGTTATAATTGAAAACTCAACAGTTCTCCCACAAAGCATTGCAGAAGATGCCTTAGAGACAATCCACAAGGGTTTGAGGAGGTGAACAAGGCCTGCTAACCTGATGTAGCAGGAAAGTGCTCCACATTCCATCATTTTGGGTCAAAGATCAAACAAGTCAAGATTTGCGCATTGAACTTCATTAACATTAAAATTTCAAAGATTCTCTCTTAATAAAATGAGATGACAAGAGACTAAGAGAAAATATTTGCAAAACCATATTGATAAAAAGTTTATGCACAATACTTACAGATGCATAAAAAACTCTTGCAATTCATTTATAACACAAATAACTCAAAGAAAAAGGAAGGATGTATTTCGAGACATTTCACCAAAGAAGAGATACCAATTCCAAGTTGATATGCAAAAAGTTATTTCATCATCGCTGGTTACAGGAAAATGCAAGCTAAAACTACTACTATTGATAGGGAAAAGTTTTAGACAGCTTAATAGATTAAATGTTAAAGTAATTGTAGAAGCAAAATAGGTAATGTATCCCTTTAAGATTTGCTTTTCCCTGTAGCTCTTGTTGTTTAAGGTGATGGTTATCTGACTGTTTGACCTGTAGCTTTACTATAGATAACATCTTAACTCTGCAAAACAAAGTTGTGATGCTTGGGCAAATTTGTATTTTATGTGTTTAAACTGTCATGTGTTTATGGCTGTAACCATTAACAAAACCACATGTGCTTAATCATTAAATGGGAACTGAAATTTTAACTCACTCAAGACCACTAGGGATGAGATAATGACCAAAAAGAGAATAAAATTGGAAAACAAAACAAACATTGGTGGGAGATACTGACCAGACCAGTTTCTGGTTGCCCCACCTGCTTGCAAGTAAACTTTTATTATTTTCCCTGAATTCTGTGTCTCCAAATATTTCTTTCTGTGATTTCCGAAACACTATCAGCTATCAGAAGGCATTTTTTTTTAACTTAAAAAAGATGAACACCAAAAATCTGTCAATAGGAAGTGCTAACAAAAACAAAATTCCTACTGCAGTTGGGAATGCAAAGTGGTACAAAAACTTTGGAAAACAGTTTGTAAGTATCTTAACAATTAAACTACCAATCCACCCTTAAGGGTTTATTTAAAAGAAAAAGGACACGAGGGAAACAAACATTCATTTACAAATGTTTATCAAACTTTTACTTCTGGTTATGAAGAGAAATTCTTCTATTTCTAACAAATTTCTTGGGTCAGCTTTAGCCAAAGTCATCAGTCCCTGGAAGAAACAGAAGTGTCAGTGGTTAAAAAAAATGGAAACGGGCTGTTTTCTGGACTATAGATGTCCTGTTATTACTGAGGCTTCATTTGAAATTTCTGTTCATGACTAACATCAGACCCATGGACAACTGGTTTTTGGTTGAATCTACTGGATATTTGATCATAAATTAATGGTAATAAAGTAGGCCTTTTAAAGTTACCTGATTGGTGCCAAAGACTAAAACTAGACCTATATCTCTCACCATGCATTAATCTAAAATCAAAATGGATTAAAGATCTAAATATAAAAACAGAAACACTGAACTGGCTGGAACAGAGGTTAGGTAGAACTCTTCAAGACATTAGGGTAGGAAAAGACTTTATGAACAAAACCTCAGTTGCCCATGAACTAGCACAAACAATCAATGAGTGGGATCTCTTTTTACTAAAAAGCTTCTGCACTGCAAGAGAAACCACCAGCAGTGTGAAGAGACAACCCACAATGTGGGAAAATATTTTCACCAGCAGTCCCTCAGACAAAGGTCTACTATCTCGAATCTATAAAGAACTTAAAAACATCAGACCTCCCAAATTTAAAGACCCAATCCAAAAATGGACATCTGAAATGAACAGACATTTCTCACTCAAAGAAGTAGACATGGCAAATAAACATATGAAAAAATGTTCCACTTCACTGGTCATTCAAGAGACGCAAATGAAAACAATGCTGAGATTCCACTTCACTCCAGAAAGAATGGCTGCTATCATGAAAACAACCAACAACAAATGCTGGCAGGGCTGTGGGGAAAGAGAAACACTGCTCCACTGCTGGTGGAAGTGTAGACTGATGCAACCACTGAGGAAATCAGTATGGAGACACCTCAAAGAACTAGAACTGGAAGTCCCATTTGACCCAGCTATTCCCCTCCTGGGTGTCTTCCCCAAAGAATTAAAAGAATCATACCACAGTGATATATGTGCACCCATGTTCATAGCAGCGCAGTTTGTAATAGCTAAAACTTGGAAACAGCCCAAATGCCCATCAACTGGAGACTGGATCAAGAAAATGTGGGTTTTTTATAAAATGGAGTACTACTCAGCCATCAGAAATAAGAAATTAGAGACATTTATAGCTAAATGGATGTGCATTGAGGCAATACTCTTAAGTGAAATAAACAGGACACACATGTGTAAATACTGAATAGTTTCCCTAGTGTGAGAAACTGAAAGTGTAAATAAGGACTAAAAGGTATAATAGATAATGTGAAATAGGAAGAAAAGGGCCAAAGGGGAGGGGGAAGTGGGAGGGGTAGGGGAAAGGAAAGAAGGGAATGGAATTAATATGAGAAAATGAAAAAATGGAAACAAAGTCTTTGTAAATAGGGAGGGATGGAGGGGTTGAAGGGAGGGCAGGGGAAGGGGGAAAAAATAAGAACCAAGAGAGTATGTAAAGGTGCGTATCTCCAATGATGAATGTCATTATATTGTACACCTAAAATGTACCAATAAAAGGATATGCAAAAAATAAATAAATAAAGTTACCTGATTGAGTCCTTTAAAAATAATAAAAGCATACATTGAAATATCCTTAACAACTGGCAATTGTTCAGTAACAGTTTCTCATATACTTTTGACTACACTTGCAGTTCAAAAATGGAAACACCTTAATCGCACAACAGGTGCCACTTTTATCACCAGAATGCTATGGGTTTGACACCTGGCATTGCCATAGCAAGCTTTGTCCCAGAGCTGGTCATCTTTCTGAGCTTCAATTTTTCCTTTCTAAATGGAAACAGTCATGCTTACTTTGGGCAATGTTAAAGTTTGACTACTTAGTACATGGGATGTGTTTAGTAGTACTATCAATTATTTTCAAAATTACTACACCTAACAAACTTAGCAATTTGTAATCCCTAATGAAGAGAAAGAATCTCACTGACACTTTCCTTGGCATAATCGCTTAGAAAAGAAACACAATCATTAAATGATAATTCACACAAAAAATCTATAGTGTATTCAAGTTAAACCTCTGTGGATGCAATGAGGTTGAATCATGAAAATGAGCTCGCTCCGTAGCATTGTCTTCTCTACCCCATTTTGGAAAAGAAGCGAATGAAAATGTAGATCATCAAGCAACGTTTCCTGGAGATCAATAAGAAAAGAGTCAGGCTGCACATCATACAGAGGGATCTTTGTCCTTCTCATACTTGCTTTTACCACCCACGATATTGTCAACTGAGAGATGAAATTTCTTTAACCCACCCTCTGTAGATAAGCCTAGAAGAAATTTTTCTGAAAATGAGATTTATTTTTGTAAATGACAGAAATAACTCAGTGCTAGACTTTGAAAAATCACTTGTAAAATTCCCTTGAAAATGAAATTCTTAAAAACTACAGATGAGATTGAATAATAAAAACAAGCATCTATATCAAAGTAAGGAGGTAAACCAAAAGAAACAACATATGTGAAATTTGTAATATTTCAGAATAGCAAAAGAATGCAACCTTCAACCTATAACAAATCCCACATGCTTCTTTAAAATACTATCATTATCGAGTAGAGAGCTGTCTCTGTACTATCTTTAATCTGCACACAGCAGGGTGGACAGAAGGGAATGAAGATGCTCCTGTTGCAGTTTGGCTTGCTTTTCTGTTTTTGTTTCAGTGTACTTTTAAGTGAGTAGAGTGCAGCTTTGGAGCCTGGACTGAACCCAAGTGCAGAGAGGTGGATCTGTGTGAAGGACACTGAGGAAGGCAAGGAGGCCATCAGAGCTGGCCTGGAGGCCATGTAGAGCCAGGAAATAATGAGACTGCAACAATGAGAAAGCAGCAGATATCTGAGACTGGCTAGAGAGTATCCAGAGAGACAGCCTTTACTCTGGGACCATTTTTCTTTTCCCTTAGATGTCAGCACTGTGCCTCAGGCTGTGTTTAATATCTCAACCAATACTCTGTGGCAGATAATTGGAAATGTCTAAAAGTGTAAACTGTAATGTTTGCAAACATCAAGAGTGAGCCACACATTGCAAGTTTTCTGGGCTGAGACTTTCTTATGAAAGACAAGAAACTCGTGTTCTCTACATTCATTACTCAAAGTACCTGTACGTGGAAAAAAGTTTGCTGTACAGTGTGTCTAAGCATATGCTGAATCTTCACCCAAGGCCAAAGCTTGTGAGTCCTCCAGCGATCACCTTTTCTCTGCGACTGGAAGACAGTTGGCTATTTCATTCGTCCCATGGACAAGTGTAATGGGTGCTGCAGCTCAATTCCTTGCAACTTTTTTGAGGTTTCTTCAGTTTGGTTTGCAAACATACTCATTCGAATAATATCAAGAACCAAAAAAGATATTTTTGTTTTATTTTAGAAAGGAATTAAAATCTAAAAACTTATCCGTCTTTGTCATTTTATGAAAAAAATAGAATAAAATTTCATAATCAAATAGTAAGAGTATAGCAATAGTTTTTACACTGGGCATCACTATCTTCAAAGTAGTTACTTAGAGTGCGAGACATAAACCAAAAAGATTCTTACAAAAAAGAAATAAACAGGTAACAACACAAATCTTTCTTTTCAATTCACTGAGATAAACTACTAGAATAACTGAAATCAATTAATATGTATATCAAAATGTTTTTTAAAAAATAGAATTTGTAAATTGGGGAAGTATTTGAACTTCTTCCTATTTCCTCTTTATCTCTCTTCTATTTTATTCTTTTATGTTTCTCATATAAAAGAAACTATGTGGAAAAAAAAGAAACCATGTGATAATTGAGCTTGTATTTATGACATATTTCATTTAACATTATGTCAGAAAGTTAAATCCATTCACCTACAGATATCCTATGATTATTTTTAAATCCTCCCCAAAATAATGAAAATCTTCAATGGAACAAAAATGAATAGTGTTTGTACTAATTACATACATAAGTTAAGCCTTAAGAGAAAAATTTGCAAAATAAACAAGTACTTTGAGAAAATGTAACCAGGATATCTCTATAATGCACAAAGAAAGTGAACAATAAACACCCACACTATAAACAGATTTTATAATAGGACCATACAGATAAGCACAGACATGAGGGGCGTTCCTCTGAGGCACTTGTGGACACAGATAAAGAATAAACTAGAAGGATGAAAGCAAATCATGGAAAGTCAAAGTGGGAGTCAGCTTTCCATTACTGTAACAAATACCCAAGATCATCATGTTATAGTGACAAAAGGTCTATTTTGCCTTATTGGTACATTTTAGGTATACAATATAATGACATTCATCATTGGAAATTTACACCTTTACATAATCTCTCTTGGTTCTTATTTTTCACCCTTGTCCAGCCCTCCCTTCAACCCTTCCATCCCTCCCTATTTACAAAGATCTTGTTCCTATTTTTCCATTTTCTCATATTAATCCCATTCCCTTCTTTCCTTTCCCCTACCCCTCCCACTTCCTTCCCCTTTGCCCCTTTTCTT
>NW_004624806.1:3259489-3280066 GCF_000247695.1 Heterocephalus glaber
AAGAATATGTATTCTGATTTTGTGGGGTGGAACACTCTGTAAACATCTGTTAAGTTCATTTGTTCAAGAGTTTGATTGAGTTCTAGTATTTTGTTTGCTTATTTTTTGTCTAATTGATCTATTTGTGACAGTGGGTATTGGGGTGCCCCAATACTAGTATATTAGTGTTTGTTTGATTTTTCATGTCTGTTAGTATTTGTTTTATATAGTTGGGTGCATTAGTGTTTGGTACATATATGTTTGATTGTCATTTCTTCCTCTTGGATTCTTCCTTTTACAAAGATGTAGTGTCCTTCTTTGTCTCTCTTAATCAGTGTTGGTTTGAAATCCACTTGATCTCCAAAGAGGATACCTACTCCTGCTTTTTGGGGGGGTTCCAGTCACATGGAATGTTGTTTTCCCCCCTTTAACTTTCAGTGTACAAGTCTTTTTTTAATTGTGTGTTTCTTGTATGAAGCATGTTGTTGGATCTTGTTTCTGGACCCATTCTGCCCGTCTATTTCTTTAGATTGGTGAATTGACACTGTTAGCATTGATGGCTTTAACTGATATGTATTGACTTATCCTTGTCATGACTTTTTATTTTTTTTGGATTCTCCCCATTTGCATTTAATTTCTTGTCATGCCTGATGGATTCATTCTGCTGAGTTTCCTGGGGTTGTGATCCTCATTGTCTTTTCCTAAGATATTGTCTAAAATTATTTGGAAGTCTGGTTTGGTATTCATGAATCTCCTAAGGTGCTCTTTATCATGAAAGTATCTTATTTCTCCATCAATTTTGAAAGATAGTTTTGTACGGTACATCAATCTGGCTTAGAGGCAGTTTTCCTTTAGGTCTTGAAATATGTCACTCCAAGATCTTCTTGCCTTGAGGGTTTGTGTTGAGAAATCTGCTGTGATTCTGATAGGCTTTCCTTTGCATGTGATTTGTTTCTTTTTTCTAAGTGCTTGTAGAATTTTGTTCTTTGGTTGGGTTTCTGGAATCTTACCTATTATATGCCTTTGTGTAGGTTTTTTTTGATCAAGGCTAGTTGGAGTCCTACATGCCTCACTTATCTGTATGTCAAGTTCTTTTCCCCTTCTTGGGAAGTTTTCTGCCATCACTTCTGTGAACAGTTTTTTTTTTCTCCTTAGATTCATTTATTGGTACATTCTAGGTATACAATACATTTACATTTATCATTGGATACTTGTACGTTTACATGATATATCTTGGTTCTTATTTTTCTCCATTTTCTGTCCTCCCTTCACCCCTCCACCCTTCCTTATTTACAAAGACTTTGTTCCCATTTTTTCCTTTTCTCATCATTTTTCCTTTCCCTTCTTTCCTTTACCCTACCTCTCCCACTTCCCCTATCCCTTTGGACATTTTCTTCCTATTTCCCATTATCAATTATTCATTTTAATCATTATTTACACTTTCAATTTGTTACACCAGAGGAACTATTTGGTATTTATGTATATGTGTCCTATTGTTTTCATTTAAGAATACGTCCTCAATATGCATCCATTTAGCTATAAATATCTCTAATTTCTCATTCTTTATGGCTGAGTAGTGCCATATTTTATAAAACACACACACACACACACACACACACACACACACACACACATCTTCTTTATCCAGTTTCCAGCTGATGGGCACTTGGGTTGTTTCCAAGCTTTTACCATTACAATCTGTCCCGCTATAAACATGGGTGCCCATATATCGCTGTGCTATGACTCTTAATTCTTTTGGGAAGATCCCCAGCAGGGGAATATCTGAGTCAAATGGTACCTCTAGTCCTAGTTCTTTGAGGTATCTCCATACTGATTTCCACAGTAATTGTACCAGTCTGCAACCCCACCAACAATCGAGAATGGTTTCTTTCTCCTCACACCCTCGCCAGCATTTGATGTTGGTTGATTTCTTGGTAGCAGCCATTCTTTCTGGGATGAGGTGGAATTTCAGTGTTGTTTTTTCATCTGCATCTCTCGAATGACCAGTGATGTCGAACATTTTTTCCTATGTTTATTTGCTACTTTTACTTCTTTGCCTGAGAAATATCTATTCATTTCAGATGCCCATTTTTGAATTGGGTCTTTATATTTGGGCAGTCTGATTTTTTTCAGTTCTTTGTATATTCTACATAGTAGTAATTTGTCTGAGGTACAACTGCTAAAAAATTTTTCCCACATTGTGGGTTATCTCTTAGCTCTCTTGGTGGTTTCTCTTGCAGTGTGGAAGCTTTTTAAAAAGATGAGATCCCAGTTATTGATTCTTTGTTCTAGTTTCTGTGCTACTGAGATTTTGGTCACAAAGACTTTTCCTATACCAATGTCTCCAAGAGTTCTACCTAATTTATCTTCCAGCCAGTTTAGTGTTTCTGTTTTAATATTTAGATCAATCTTAGTTTATTGCATGGTGACAGATATGGGCCTAGTTTTTATCTTTGGCAGGTTGAAATCCAGTTTTTCCAACGCCATTTATTAAGGAGGCTATCTTTCCTCCAGTGAGGATAGTTGGCTCCTTTGTCAAAGATGAGGTGGTTGAGTATGTCTGGAGTTGTTTCTGGTTCTTCTAATCTATTCCACTGATCCTCATGTCTGTTTCTTTGCCAGTACCATGCTGTTTTTTTATAATAGCTTTGTAGTATAGTTTGCAGTTGGGGATTGTGATACCCCCTGCCATGTCTCTGTTGCCTAGAATTTCTTTGGCTATTCTAGGTCTCTTCTAGTTCCAAATGAATTTTTGGATTGTTTTCTCCAGTTCTGTGAAATGTATTGTTGGAATTTCAATTGGCATTGCATTAAATCTATATAGCAGTTTGGGAAGTATGGCCATTTTCACTATATTTGTTCTTCCTACCCAGCAGCAATGGATGCTTTTCCATTTTCTTATATCCTCTTCTATTTTTTCAGAGTGCTGTAATTTTCAGTGTAGAGGTCTTTTGCTTCCTTTGTTATACTGACTCCAAGATATTTCATTTTTTTGGATGCTATTTTGAAAGGAATTGATTCCCTAATTTTACTCTCACAGTGAGTCTGTTATTTTTGTACAAAAAGTCTACTGCTTTTTGTGTGTTGACCTTGTATACAGCTACTCTACTGAATCTGTCAATTAAGTCTGGAACTCTTTTGGCAGAGTTTTTTGGGTCTTCTATGTAGAGTATCATATCATCAGCAAATAATGACAGTTTAACTTCTTCCTTTCCTATCTTTATTCCTTTTCTTTCTCTTTTCTAATTGCTGTGGCTAATGTTTCCAGAACTATAGTGAACAGGAGTGGTGATAGTGGAAATCCTTGTCTTGTTCCTGATTTTAGTGTGAAGGATTTCAGTTTTTGGCCATTTAGTATGATACTGGCTGTTGGTTTTTCATAAATGGCATTTATCAGATTGAGGTAGAGGCCATCTCTTCCAATTTTCGTAGGGTTTTTAACATAAATGCATGTTGGATTTTGTCAAATGCTTTCCTGCATCTATTGAGATGATCATATGGTTTTTGTCCTTGGCTCTGTTAATACAGTGTATTATACTTATTCATTTATGTATGTCAAGCCATCCCTGCATCCCTGGGATAAATCCAACTTGGTCAGGGTATATGATCTTCTTGATGACGCTCTGTGTTCTGTTTGCCAGTACCTTGTTGAAGATTGTTGCATATATGTTCATTAAGGAGATTGGCTTGTAGTTTTCTTTTATGGTTGGGTCTTTCCCTGGTTTTGGAATCAAAGTAATGCTTGCTTCCAGGAATGAATTTGGAAGTATTTCTTTCCTTTCAATTTCATTGAAGGGTTTAAAGAGTAATGGTGATAGTTCTTCTGTAAATGTCTTGTAGAATTAAGCACTGAAACCATCAGGACCTGGGCTTTTCTTTGTTGGTATTTTTTTTATTACTTTTTCAATTTCACTGATTGCAATTGGATTGTTTAGAATTTTTATATCTTCTTCAGTTAACTTTGGCAATTCGTATGTATCTAGGAATCTATCCATTTCTTCTGTGTTTTCCATTTTATTAGAGTACAGGTTCTCAAAGTAGGTATTGACGATCTTCTGGATTTCTGCTGGATCTGTTGTGACTTCACCTTTTTCATTCTTAATTGTATGGATTAGAGCCTTTTCTTTCCTTTTTTTAATATGCTTGGCTAAGGATGTATTGATTTTATTTATTCTTCTGAAAAACCAACTCTTCAATTCATTGATGTTGTGTATCATTCTCTTAGTCTCCATTGCATTGATTTCTGCTTTGATATTTATAATTTTCTCCCTTGTATGAGCTTTGGGTTTGTCATGCTCTTCTTTTTCTAGGAGCTTGAGGTTCAGCATTAGGTTGCTTATTTGAGTGCCTCTGTTTTCCTTATATGGGCATTCACTACTATGAATATCCCTCAAGAAATGCTTTCATTGTGTCCCATAGATTCCTGTATGTTGTACTGACATTATCATTTACTTGTAGAAACTGTCTAATTTCTTCTTTAATTTCCTCTGTGACCCATTGATTGTTCAAGAGAGTGTCATTCAATTTCCGTGTGTTTGTGGGGGTTTTGCAGTTTCTTATGCTATTGATCAACAATTTTATTGCACTATGGTCTGATGATATACAGGGGGTAACTTCAGTTCTTTTGCATTTACTTAAACATGCCCTATGAGCTAGCACATGGTCTATTTTGGAGAATGACCCCTGTGCAGCCGAAAAGGATGCACAGTCTGATTTTGTGGGATGGAACACTCTGTAGACATCTATTAAGTCCATTTGTTCAAAAGTGTGGTTCAATTTTAGAATTTTGTTGTTAAGTTTTTGTCTAGATGATCTATTTGTAACAATGGGGTATTGAGGTCCCCCACTACAATTGTATTAGTGCTTATTTGGTTTTTCATGTCCATTAATATTTGTTTTGTATAGATGGGGGCATTTTTATTTGTTGCACATATATTTATGATTGTCATTTCTTATTCAGATTGTTCCCTTCACAAAGATATAGTGATCATCTTTGTCTCTCTTAATTAGTTTTGGTTTGAAATCTATTTTGTCTGCAAATAAGATTGCTACTCCTGCTTTTGGGGGGGTTCCTGTCATATGGAGAACTGTTTTCCATCCTTTTATTTTCAGTCTATGAATGTCTTTTTTGAATTAGGTATATTTCTTGTGTACAGCATATTGCTGGATTTGCTTCTTAATCCATTCTGCCAGTCTATTTCTTTTGATTTGTGAAATCAGTCCATTAACATTGATGTCTATAATTGATAAATATTGACTCATCCTTTTCCTGATGTTTTACTGTTGTTGGCTCTTTTATTTTTTATTTTTCCCCTCTTTCCCTTTAGTTTCTTGCCTTGCCTAGTGGCTTTGCTCTGTTGGGCTTCATGGAGTTTTGATCCTTTTCTAGGATATTGTTTAGAATTCTTTGGTGTGCTGGTTTGGTGTTCATGAAATTTCTCAGGTGTTCTTTGTCGTGAAAGTATCTAATTTCCCCATCAATTTTGAAAGATAATTTTGCAGGATACAACAGTCTACCTTGGAAGTCATTTTCTTTTAGGGCTTGAAATACTTCACTCCAGGCTCTCCTTGACTTGAGGGTTTGTGTTGAGAAGTCTGCTGTGATTCTGATGGGCTTTCCTTGGTGTGTGATTTGTTTCTTTTCTCTAACTGCTTGTAGGATTTTGTTCTTCTGTTGCGTTTCTGGGATCTTGACTGTTATATGTCTAGGTGTAGCTTTTTTTATCATGGCTAGTTGGAGTTCTATTTGCCTCACTTATCTGTATGTCAAATTCTCTACCTCTGTCTGGGAAGTTTTCTACTATTACTTCTGTGAACAGGTTTTTTATGTCATTTGTTCTTTCTCTTGCTTTTTTGTGGACTCCTATCAGTCATCTATTATTTTCCTTTGCATCATCTAACAGCTCCTGGGTTGCTTTCTCATGGTCCCTTACTATTTTTAAGAAATTTCTGTTTTCATGGTCACTAACCACAATCCTGTCTTCTATATCTGATATTCTATCTTCACTTTCACTCAATTTGCTGTGAATACTTTCAATGGAGTTTTTAATCTCCTGGATATCTGTTTGAATCTGTTTCATGGATTCCATTTCTTTCCTATGTTGGGTGATCATGGTTTCCATTTCTTTCTTATGCTGGGCATTCATGGCTTCCAGCATGGTTCTGAGCTCATCTATTTTTTAATCTGTTTCTGTTCTAGAGCTGCTAATCATGTCTTTCACTCTGCTCACCATCTTTGTAGTTATCTGGGAAATTATTTCTGTTTTAAATTTTTCTAGAGCCTCATTCATCTGTTTCATTACTTCCTGTGCTATCAGTTCAGGGTGTCCATGTGGTTGATTGTCATATTTTTCCACCTCATTTCCCCCAGAATTTGCCTTTGGTGAGCTGGAAGTCTGTGTTTGTGTCCTGCCAAGGTGTCTTCTCATTTTTAATTCTGTTTTTGTTTCTGCTTTTTGCTTTAATTGCTGGGCTGATACTCCAATATTTCTTATTTTGAGTATTTTCATTACTGGTGTTTAGAGCCCCTATGGAGTGACTGCTTCTCAGAGATATCTTCCAGGTATAGCTGGACTTTTTAGGCTTTGAGTCTCTAATGACTCTTAGGCAATCTGATTTTCAGTATACTAGGGAGGACAACTGATTAGATCAATCACAATACCTTAGTCCAATTGACACAATCAGCATCAAACACAACTTAGGAAGTGACAATTCGTGGTAGCAGTTAATCTGTCACCTTTAACCACAGGAGCTAGATCAAAATCTAGGGCCAGCCCAAAATATGTTTGTAGTAAATAAATCCTTCAATATGGCAAATTTGCCCTTCAGGATAAGGATTTAACAGGGGTTGGGGAGGGAGGAGTAGAAAGATAGAGGGAGAGGGAAAGGTTAGAGGTGAGGCTAGAGGACATGGGAAAATCATGCAAATTGTGGGGACCTGTTGAAGACAGGAGGAGAAGACAGAGTGAAAGAACAGAGACAAGTATAGAACAAAGTGACAATAGAAATTGTATTCACGTTCCTATAAAAGTGACATTCGAGAGGACAGAGAGAGAGAAAAAAAATTCAGAATGGGACAGGAACAGGAACAAAGAGGGAGAGAAATATAGATCCAGAAGGTATAGAGAGAGAAAAAGAAAAGAAAATAAAAAATATATATTTATATATCAAACAAAACAAACAAAGCTCTCCCTCAGGATATGTCTCTGCTGTTCTGGTAGACAATGTGGGCAGTAGTGTGTGGGTCTAAGTCAATTAGTCTCAGCAACTCAGCTGTAGTCTACTGAGATTCAGGCTGATTTCTGGCTGCAAGGTCCAAGTTGAGGTCCCTGACCTCCTGCAGGATTAAAATCTCCAAGGTTCTCTGCAGGTTCCAGCTGTTCCTCCCCCTATGTGAGTCCGGGTGTCTATGGGAGGTGCTGAACCCACCAACTTACCAACCACGATGGTCCAGTGTGCTTTTATTGAAGAGTCTCAGTGCGCTTCAATTTTCATTTAGGAGAGTCAGAAAGGCAGTCTCTGTTGTTCACTTCTGCTCTATCTTCTGGGGCTGGTAACCATGGTCTTTATGTTCCCCGTGGCACCTCTGCTTTGCAGATTTAGATGGAGTGGGGCATGGCATCCACACTGCATGGTTTCCAGAGGGGCATGCAGGCTGCTGGCATCCACGAGACCAGGGGTCTCAGGCAGAGCATGAGAGCTGCTAGCCTGTGAACAGATTTTTTATGTCACCTGCACTCTCTCCTGTTTCTTCTTTGACTCCAATCAGTCGTATGTTATTCTTTGCGTCATCTAGCAGCTACTGGATTAATTTCTTGTGGTCCCTTACTATTTTAAAGAAATTTTTCTTTTCCTGGTCACTAATTGCAATCCTATCTTCTATATCTGAAATTCTGCCCTCACATTTGCTCATTCTGCTGCATAAACTTTCAATGGAGTTTTTAATCTCCTGAAAATCTGTTTGCATCTGTTTTATGGATTTCATTTGTTTCCTATGTTAGGATTCCATCATGTTCCTCAGCTCCTCTAGTTTTTTTTAATCTGTGTCCTCTCTAGATTTATTAATCATGTCTTGCACTATGGGCGCAATCTGTGCTGTTATCTGAGAAATTATTTCCGATTTCATTTTTCCAGATCCTCTTTTGTTGCCAGTTCAGGGAGTCCAGGTGGTTGAGTATCAGAGTGTTCAATCTCGTTTCCCTTTGGGGTTGCTTTAGGTGATCTGGAAGTCTGGTCCTGAGACTTATGTGTCTTCTCATTTCACTAGGGGTAGGGGGAATGTGTGTTACAGGTGTCCACTTGGCTCACCTCCTCAGTGCTGGGGGTGATGTTATGGCCTGCCTTGCCATTTTGAAGGTTTTGATCCATGGTCAGTTGGCCCTCCTGCTTTTGGGCCTATGGGGAGGCAGCACATGTTGGAAGAAACTGGGTTCCACCATCTTTTCAAGGTCACACCCCAAATGATCTAAAGTTTCCAATCAGGCCCCAACTCTGAAAGATTCCACCACTTTCCCATGCCACCACAGGCTGGGGACCAAGCCTCTAATACAAGAGCTGCTGGGAACACTCCAGACCCAAGCTCTAGCAGTCAGTCTTCAGCTGTGTTTGTTTCTTTTCTTTCTCTTCAAGCATCTTTTTCCTCTCCTCTCCTTCAGCTAATACTAGTTCACCAGACTTCAAAATAAATTAGGGAGGCTCTCATAGATATGAGGAAACTTGAACAATAAAGTCATATGAAGGCAGTGTGAGGTGGTGCTTAGTGCACTGGAATTGTGGCTACAGATGCAAGATCACTCTTGCAGTGAGCCAGAGGGGTAGCTGCAAGCCAGAGTAGGCCCCAGTGACCATCCTGGTGCTCAGCAGGAACAAAAGACAATTATGTAAGCAAAACTGAGTCAAACAGAATTTCTCTAAGAGTAATGTAAAGTTCACACTAAAATGTCCCAGAGACTAAGACCCATTGCAGGTGAATTACAGTTAAGGCTGCAAATAGCTCTGAAGTGTGGCCAATACATTCAATGATGTTGAAATAATTAGCTATCCAGTGGAGGGAAAAAAATAGATCATCATTCATACTACAATCTAAAAATCAATTATAGATGGATTTAGAAGATTCAATATAAAGGAAGCAAAGAAAACGGAAAAGTATTAAGAAAAAATCAACGGTCTCAACTATATAAAAACGTGAAATTTCTGTACTACCAAATATGGCACTAATAAATTACAGTGTAATAGAAAGGATATACAGCAATAGTTACAGGTGAAGATTAGTATTAAAAAATACAAAAAACAACTGCAAAACCAATACACTTGGAAAATGGTCAATGGATATGAATGTTCAGAGCATGAATTACAAACAGATAATACTGCAGTTTCTGTAAGAGTAAAGTGGGATGTGCAAGAATGAGAGACGGTTCAATGGGAGAGGACTGTCTAGAATTCGTGCGGCCCAAAACTGAGTAGGAACAAAGGGACAAATCGGGCAATTGCCATGATCCAGACGGAACAGTTGGATAAAAGAGGAGTTAAAGTAACTGGACACGTTGGAGAAATATTTTACAGAATAAGCAGCGGAAATTGAGGAACAAATGTTTGAGGAAGGAAATAAAGAAGCATTCGGAGGACAGTGCCCAGAGTAGAAGGAGCCACTAAGGGAAAGAGTGAGCATTACTGAGAAGAAGGACGTGGAGTGGAAAGCATTGTGTGCTTTAGGGTTTTGCTATCACTTACATTTAAATAAATATGTGTGTGACTTTGGCTTTAGTTTACACATGCTAGGGGTGTTAATAAAAATTTTAATGACTCCAATCCAGAATACATACTCCAAAAGCCACACTGAAGAGTCTACAACTTATTTTATTAAGATAAGAACCACAAATTGTTAATTGTCACAGTAAATGTTAGAAACAATTTCCCATTGGGAGATTGTAGGAAACAGGGAGATGGGAAAGGGATCTGGAGAAAGGAGGAAAGGAGGGAGGCAGAGGAGGAAAGGAAGTGAAAATTATTAAGATGCTGTATGTATATGTACCCGTTCCCCAGAACGAATGTAATTACTGTGTGTTGCAAATATATACTAATTAATTTTCGACTGGTGAAATGAATGGTGCTCAAAATACCAATTGGATACACATGGTTGCTGCTCCCAGCGGGAACAGAGCATAATAACTGGGCAACAGCAAGAAACTGCACACTTGGAATTGTGTCTTGGCCTTAGGATTCCGATGTTTGTCACTTGGAAAATTCACTCATCAAGCTCTGATTAGAAAATTTGCTGAACTTTTCCTCTAACATTGTCACATTTATTGTGAATAAATGCAAAGACATTGTAAAGAGCCTGAATGAAAGCAGAGAGCTGGCTAGGTTCCCTTTCGCCTTGCTGCTCATAATGGTTCTACATGTGGGAGAATTCAGTTGCTGTGTGAAGCCAGATTAGAGAGAAACCAATGGCCTTCATCTACTTCTAGCCCTCAGAAGCAGCTGACTTTTGTGATTAAAAAAGTAATGAAAGTGAGCAAAACTGAAGAACAGTAAATTGGAGATGCTCTTCATAGTCCCATGTGATACAACCTGTGGGTTTTATGGATCTAAAGTTCATAAACATGTAATTTGGGATCCAGGGAATTTAGTTGATTTTTAAAGCCCTCAGATTAGTGAGATTACCAAAGGAAGAAGCAGAGAGGAGGGAGAATGGAGCAAAGTCCCAAAGAGTTCAAATATTCAAAGATGGTTTAGGAGGAAGAACAGTAAATCGACAATGGAAGAAGCTAGGAGAATTAGCAAAAACCAAAGAGAAGATAAAGTTAAAAGCATGAAAGTGAGTAAAGTGGTTCAAAAGAAAAGGAGTGTCACCTGTACCAAACATCACCTTTTGTTTCTACATGAGATGGGATCAGGAGAGCAAACATTTCCCACAGGCCACAGTATTCTTGGCTCCAGGTATGTTTTTCAACTATCTTACAGCCTCTCATGTGGTAAATGATCAGTAAATTATAATTCACCCATAGTAACATTTTACAATCATTGACTTTCAAATAAAGGTAGACTTTCAAATAAATATCCAATCATTCTATGCATGAAAATGTCTTGACATAGGCCACATTTACATTTACTAGCCATGTGAAAGAATTGTGCTAAAGTGTTTGCAATGAAAGAACTGACTTCTTGTATCAAAAAGAGAGCCTTTTCTTCCTATTTCACATTATCAATTATACATTTTGAACCTTATTTACACTTTTAGTTTCTCACACCAGAGAAACTATAAGGGGTAAGGGAAGTGGGGGGGATGGATAGGGGAAAGGAAAGAAGGGAAAGGAAAAAATATGAGAAAAGGAAAAAATGGCAACAAAGTCTTTGTAAATAAGGAGGGGTGGAGGTGTTGAAGGGAGGGCAGAGGAATGGGGAAAAAATGAGAACCAAGATACGTTATGTAAAGGTTCAAGCTCCCAATGATGAATGTAACTGTACTGTATACCTAAAACGTACCAATGAACTTAATGGAGAAAAGAGAGAGAGAGAGAAACTATGTTGAACCATGTATCATGACATGACATGTGAAAAATATCTTTAAGATTTTTTTTAAAAAAAAAAACAAGATATAGTATGATGTCAGTTATTTTAAAAATAACTAAACCCTTTGTGGGCATTTGTGAGTGTGCGCATGTGCATGTGCATGCACGTGTCTGTGTGTGTATGTTGTTTGTTTTAATGTACACCATTAATTAGAAAGATCCTGGAATTTACAAACTTAACAGTAGCGACCCCTGGGAAGAAGATGGGACATGAGGGTTATATGATTTAAGAATGTGTAATTTTTTGTGAAATTTGTATTACTATGTCAGTTTTTAATTACAGTCACCAAATACCCAAAAGAAACAACTATTCAGCCCATGGCCAGCCAGCTCCCTTGCTTTTGGACTCATGATGAGGCAGAGATAATGGCAGAAAGGTGTGGTAGAGCAAAGCTGCTCAGGTCATGGCAACCGGGAAGCAGAGAGAGAGAGTGAGTCAGCCCTAGAGCAAAGGGCAGGGACCAGATAGAGTCCCAAGGCCGCTTCCCCATCAACCTCTCCCTTCAACTATACCCCACCTCCTGTTTCCATCCCCTGCCAGTAAAGCCATCGGGCTAGGATCTCATCAGTGGATTAAACCACTTGCTGGAGTTAGAGCTATAATGGACCCAGTCACTTTCCCACATTATCAGCGAATAATGTGCCTTTAGCACACGAGTTTTGGGGGATCTTTCAAATCTAAACTATAACATATACTCACTGAACAAAATCTGAAAATAATTTTTTTGTCTCCTGTTCTATCAGGGAGGGCTGAGGGCTGATTCACTGTCCCACCCAGCATGCCCTGTTCACAAAAGACCTGTAATGTTGAGCCCTGAAAAGCCTCCATCTCATAGACACCAGGATAGGATATCCACCCCAACATACATTCTCACATGCAATACAGAAATTCGCACACCGAAAGAATCATTCTATAAGGAATTTTGTAAGAAGCATCTTTCTGGGAATGGCTGCCCAGCACGGCCCAGTCTTTGTCAGTGCTGTCTCCTCTCACCACTCCCAGCCACTGGGTCTGTGGGTTTCAGCAGGTATTTCCATTCGATCTTCACACACACCTTGAGACTCCCTGGGTGCAGTTACTGTTGAGTCCAAGGTCAACTTTGCGCTTTGGCTGTGAAAGCCCAAGGAACCTTATTCTACTTGTTTTCCCTCTTTAGCTGATAGAATGGCTTGAAAAAGGCAAAACGTTTATTGTTTCCCTGTTGCTACCTTGAGAAGGTTTCCTTATATCTTTATTATCTCTCACATACTATCATGTGTAAAAGCTCTAGCCAAGAAAGAATGTATTTCTAAAGGTTTGGTTTTCATTATTGCACTACCAGGGGGCCCAGCAACAGATAAGAGTTCAACAAAGAATTGTATAGGTGATGAACATTAGTTGGCTCTTTTTCCTCCCTATCTGTTTACCAATAGCCTCTCATTCCCTTCATATCTCTGCCATATGTAAAGCCTTGCCCTGGGAAACAATCTCTTTGATAAAAGCTTGATCTTTAAATTACATTTTACCAATGGTGAATCCTTTTCCTATGTGTGTTATAAGGCATGATCTCCCAGAACCATAGACATGCACAACTTTAAATGATTTTTTTTATTTTTGTATTTCAGAGTCATCATAGGTCAAGACAATACTTCTGCCTGGCTGTCTGACCCTTGCTAGAAGGCATAAAAAGTCATCAACTTGAAGAAGGCAAGTTGCATTTAAATCCTAGCTCTGTAACTTAGCAGCAAGAGACTTTGGAAAATTAGTATGTAAAGGGGACTAAAGTACTTGCTCCACAAAATGGTTCTTAAGGGATACCAGGCTTAACGGATCAAGCGCTAAGCCTTCACCCAGTAATATCGCTACCATCAGTGTCTCCTTTCCCCAGGCACATAGCATAGCTCAGCATCTCTTACTGGATGGCCTTTCAGGAAATGTCTGTGGCTTCCACTGGATCCTGCCCAGTCATGGCTTTCAGAACTTTGAGATAATGGAGGGCAAAATTGTTTCTGGCTTATGTAATCTTATGAAGTTTCCTTAGCAATGTGAGAGCAGACAACATATTTGAGAAAGCTCAGTCTCCTCCCAGATCTGCCATGGCTGTCACCACCCAATGCTTCCATCCCTGTCCACAAATGAGCGCAGTTGCAAAGCTCACTGCCTTTCCTGACACCAATGTCTATGACGGGCCAATCGATCAGATGCTCCAAATGCTTACAAGTTTTTCTGCGTGTACCTGTAATGATATAAGTGGCTGTAGTCTTCTCTATCTCCAGAATATACACTCAGAAGACTACATAACTGTGCTGAAATGAGAGGAATTCTCCAAAATAGAACTGGAAACCCACTCTGATTGATGGGTGCACAGCACAGCAGCCGGGGTGGAGGTGGGCTGGCCTCTTCCAGCCAAGGGCTCCCTCATTCCATGAGAGGAGCTGTTAGGACCACAGGGACTGAACACCTGCCCTTTCTGAACATCTGTAAGTAGCTGGCACTTGGTCCCTCCAGCATGGCTGCTTTCTCATAGGAGGAGTGGTCTTTCCCCTGGAATGCAAATCTTGGTGCCTGCTTACCCTGCGACCTCCTAAAAAAAGATGGAGATGGGCACCCAGGCTTCTCTTGCTGAAACTGTGGCCTAAGTAAATTTTCCTCTTAGACTTACTCGTGTTATGCTACATGGCTCTGAAGAACGGCAGGGGACTTGGCAGGGGACTGGCAACTGCAAGGCCCTCACCTGATAGGACTGTTGTGGAGACCATAGATGGAAACAACACCACACCATAGCATATCAGAGCTTCTCTGTTATTTCTGCTGTAAACACTCCCCTCTTCCTGCTCTCCAGCTGGATCTGAGCAAAGTCATTTGCTCGTTATCCCCTAAGGCGTCACGGGAGGGAGGCCCCACAGAAAGACACACATGCAGAACCTATGTGTTCATTGTCCTGGAAAAAGTATCGGAGGAAGAGCCAGAAGACGTGGTTTCTAGTATTTTTTGGTTTTGTTTTGGTTTTGTGGTTGTCATTTAATCTTTCTGAGTCCTAGTCTCCCAGTCTAAGAAGAGGAAAGTGTCATCTGTGTAAGTCAGGTTTCTGCTGCCGTGACAAATACTTGAGAGTGACAATTTAAGGAGAAAAGGTTAATTTTGACTGAAACATTGCAGAGGTTTCAATCCATGGTCAGCTGCCTCCGTTGCTTTTAGGCCTGTGGAAAGGCAGAAATATCACGGTAGAAGGGTGTAGTGGTGTAAGGCTGCTCACTTCATGCCAGCCAGGAAGCCATCAGGGAGACAAAGACTCAGAGCATGAGAGGAAGGACCCAGGGACCATATAGCATCCCAAGGCCACACCACCACCATAACACATTTTCTTCAACAGGCCCAATCTCCCAATAATACCGTCAAATTGTGATCTCATCAGTGCATAATCCACTTGATGATCTTACAGCTCTCCTGACTCAATCACTTCTCAATCAGCTCTCAGCACCCAAGCCTTCCACACAATGAAATGTTTGGAGGATATTCTAGATCCCAACCTAACAACTCCCTATTTCTCCCTCCACAGAGCTCAAAAGAAGTGTCGCAGGCAGGACAGACTACTGAGGTAGGCTGAAAGTGAGGGACATGGAGGCCAATGGCCCTGTCAACAGCTTATCCCACAGCTCAATCATAGGGAATCTTCTACTTGGGAGATTCATTGCCCTGACTCTCATGGCTCTGCTGAGTGACCTGATGCCTGTGGGACGTCCTAGTCCAATCCGTCTGCTGCAACAAAATATCATAAACTGGGTGGCTTATAAACAAAGAATTTATCTCTCAGTAATCAGGAAACTAGAAGTCACGGATTAAGTGCAGGTAGACTTCCTGGCTCTAAGCTGGGTGTCTTCTGTGTACTTTTAGTGTTTTAACAGCACTATAGTGAGAGCCAAAGAATTTGAGGACTTAAAAAGTCAGTCTTCACTGATGTCCTCAGGTCTCATGGTGAGATTGCTTGAAAACAGGGCCTTCTCAGATTCCCTCCACAGTAAGCCTTAGAGGCCAGAGCCCCCTACTCTTCAGGAGGACATTCCATGGAGACTGTTTCAGCCATTCCTGCCTCTGCCCACATGAACCTGTGTGTGAGCTGGGCCCTGGTGCTGACCTCCACAGTGAAGACTCCCCAGTTCTCCTGATGCCCGTCAACTCTCCTAGACCCTTCTCACAGCTCAGAGACTTAATCTGGTCCTGAAAATCATGACGCATAGATTCCTCCAGTCCCATGATCTTCTCCACAGTGATTCAGATATGGGTCTTAGTACCTTCCCCACATGGTATCACTGACAGCAGGTTCTGAGTCATTCACTGGGGAAGGAAACAGGACAGTTTAGAGCTGTGTTACTGACTAGGTGGGGAAGCAGACAAGAGGTCAGGTAGAGGGACCCTTCTCCTGTAAGCATCTCTGGAAGGTCAAGCTGTCAATTCAGGGGATTTGTGCTCTGCTCCTTAGATTGTGAGTTAAGCTCTTATTTGCGTATGGCATCATGGTAAAGCAAAAGGTAAGAAACTAGGGAATATTGGGCTAGAGATGAGATCAGGTTACAAAATACTAATAAATTGATTATTCTACGTGACCACCGCCCACCCCACTATCTCAGGTGTCCTTTAGTGTGTTGCTCTGATTCCTTCCCAAAACCACGTATCCCAGCTGTGCTCTTTGGAAAAGAACCCCAGCCCCTGCTCTGGGTCCTCTACACCAGGGTATCTAAGCAAGAGCCTTCCCTTTGCAAGCTTGGTAGCTGTGACTTCGCCCCTTTCTGAGTCTTCCATATGGAAATTAAGTGTGCACAGATGCATGCAGCCTCTGAGAAAGTCTCCTTCCTCTTGCCCAGGTGTGGCATAGGGATCTGAGATGCAGCCAGAAAGTCTCTTCCCCCCACCTTCTCTACAAGTCCCTGCGACACTTCTGTCCTTTCTCCCCACCAGGGCAACCTCCCTCCAGCCATCCTCATCCTCCCTCTCACCAGTTGGGGGTGGCCTTGTCTGCAGGAACACACACACACACACACACACACACTTCTCATGAAGAGGTCACCTTGCTGGATAGTTTTTGTTTATGGACAAAATCCAAAACTACAAAAGCCATAGCACCTGAGCTGCTTAAATACTTTATTAAGTGTATTATTTATTTAAGTAGAATTCCAGTCTTTTCATTCCCTCAATATTGGAAAACTGAAAACAAAGAATATTTCATGTGCAGTGACGTTTCATTATGCACTTGACATTATTTTTAAAATAAACAATGCCTTGTTTTCCATTTTCCTTTGACAAACTATCCAGTTTGTTGCAGATTATATTTCCTCATGTTCTTCCCTTCTTTTGTAAAATAAAATTCCCATTTCAGCCTGTCTCCAGGGGTTTCTTCATGTATTTGGATATTTTTTTCTGTTTCCCAGAGCATTTCTATGGTTACATAGTGTGTACTCAATGAGTTTATTTAATTATATTTGTCAGTGAAGGACAGACAATTTCGATGAATAGTTTTAATCACTTTGTATCAAATACTGAGATTTGCTTAATCAAGAGGCTTGCCTCAGTGCTAAGACACGGTCCCATCATCATCCAGTAAGTGCAGAGCACATTGTCTAAAGTCACTGGAATAGTTGTGTGCTTCCTCATTAGAAATCAGAGATTGAAGCACACAGAGGCAGATTGTGCTGTCCTGGGCACACAGATGTTTGTTAATATGCGTCCACTGATAGGTTCAAGTAGGAAGGGAAAATCAGGCTTTTATTTTAAAGCACTTTCCCATGCAGCACATCATATGCAAAGGTTGTGGTTTTGCCTTTGAGGTTTTCCATCTCTGTCTGGCAGGAAGAATCGATGAGCTGCATCCACCTTCTGAAAACACGAAAAGACACTGCCTCTTCACTATTACAGTGGAAGTCAAAGCCACAGTTCCTTTAAGCAGGATGTTTAGTCTGCCTGTAACTCACTGGCGAGGTCACTTTGTTCTTTAAAGAACACTCATTTCCAAAGTAATGAGAAGGAGAAATAAAAAGACCTCGTCCAGACAGGGGCACACAGTGAGGCCAGAAAGTAAGCTGCTCTCCCTGCTGGGCTGTGGTGTTGCAGACCAGAAAAGAGAGTGGAGCCAGGTTTCTGCCTCCCCTCCGAGCCCAACTCTGACCGGCCATGTTGGCACAGGTGGCAATTTCTGGTTTTGCTTCCAGAAAACCATACTATCTCTTCTCCAAATTGGTTGTGTTCATTCCACAGAATGAGTGCTGGGATTGTGCAAATGAGGTGTCGGCCCCAAATTTGCTGTCCTTAGCCCCACAGACTCCTCAGAAGGAAGCAGGCCACCTCTATGGCGCCATGTAGGATTAACTCCTGAATTGGTGACTCCAACAGTGGCCTAGGTGTGTTAGTACCTTCAGCAAACTGTGCTGCAACAGGACAGTCCAGATATATACACGGGTGGCTTGGACACCTTGGGCAGACTCTAATTAAACTCATCTGAATCCAACGGCCCACACTGTTTCCTCAGGAGCCCTGGATGACTCCTCTGGCTGCTGTAACAAATTACCCCAAACCCAGTGGTTTAAGCAGCACAAACTTTTTCTCTGATGTTTCTGGAGGCCACAAAATCAGTTTCACTGCAAACTGAAGCCAAGGTGTCAGCACAACGGGACTCCTCTAGAGGGTCCGAGGAGCTTGTTTCTATGCATGGCCCCACCTACCATGTTCAAAGCCAGCAGCACAGCATCTTCAAACCTCTCTCTCTCCCTTTCTCTGCTTCCACAGTGACACCTCTTCCTCTGACACTAACTCTGTTGCCTGCCTCTTAGAAGGATGCTAGTGATGGTAGTGGGGCTACCTGGATCACCTAGGATCATCTTCCCATTTCAATCCTTTTGACTTCGCCTGCACATGAGGTGACGTACAGAATTTGGGGATCAGGACAGGATTGTCTTTGGGACTCATTACTCCACCCACCTCACACCACCTGAGGAGATGAGGAAAGGCAGTACAATTAGCAAGAACACAGCCATTTCTATTGAGCTTGCCAGAGGAGGAGCATGGATAGGATGCCCAGAAAGACCATGACACCCAGAGGGACGTAGACGGGAGGAAGAAGTGGTAGACAAGACTTCCAGTAAAGGGGTAGGGTCAGTGCCTGTGTTTGGCTTCAGCTTAACACAGATACCAGTGACAGAGATGAGCCCTGACCTGGCCAGCAGGCCTCTTATCAAGTTTTGACACAGTCTGTCCCATGGTTGTGGCTTGTGGGCAGTTGATGTAGATAGAGCAATAAGCCAGAGACACTGAGGTATGAGCACCAGAATTGTAGTTTCTAAACCCAAGAAGTGAGCTGGGGAGGGTGCAGGGAGGGCACTCCATAGAGCAGAATAGGCTACCAGCTGGGACCTCCTCTGTCCTGCTGGTCCTGCAAGCTGGGAGGTGTAGTTTATGAGACCCATTGAGGGCATTCAGTTTCCATACACAGAGTGGGTTGGGTAAAAACAGCACCGAGACTCAAACTCTGCAGTGTGCAGCCTCTTTGGGCCCTGTAGTCTGCAGCCAAAGCTTGGAGTGTGTTCCTGGCCCCAGTACCACTGAGCAGACATCCCATGTATCAGAGCACTGAAGTTCTTCTGCCCCAACAGCATCATCCAGCCTGTGTCCACTACTGCTACTTTGGAGTACAAGCCACAACATCTGATTAAAGCATGGCTCTGCACATTCAGTTTACTCTCATTTTTCTTTTTTTGGAAGGGGGGTTATTTATAAAATTTGGATATCCTTGTATGTTCTTTATACATATTTTATATAGTCTTATATATTCTTCATATATTTTTTAAAGTACAGAAGTTCTTGAATAATGATAAAAGTCCCAACTTGCCTCTGTTTTATTCCTATTACCCTTTCCTAAAAATAATCACTGCTGTTTATTTGGAAGGTTTTTTATCCCATCTTCTCTACACATTTAAAACTTGAATATAGTTCCAAAATACTTTCCAAATATGTCTTTCTGTTCATATGTGAAGAGATTTGCTTTTAACAATTCTGAAACTCAGAATTTTCCATTGAAGAGGTTTGCAATTCTTTGCCACCACCAATACCATGCAATGAACATCAGTGCCCATGCACACCTGTGACCTGTGATCATTTCCATGTGATTGGTTCTGAAAAGTACAATTGATGGATCAAAGAACAGAGATGTTTAAAATTTTAGAGATGAAGCTAAATCAGTCTTCCAAAAGACAATTTCTACTCCCACAGGCCATGGATGTGTGTGCTCTAACATCACTGCCAATCTGATGATATTTCACTGTTCCAAAGTTCTGCCTGATTACTAGAGAGATCAAGCATCTTGTCACATTTCTATGGCCAGAAGATTTCATTCAGTGGAAAAGAGAAAGTAGCGGAAGAAGGCTGGATAGAAACATTCATTAAAGAGCAATGGCCATAGGCACAGGTAGTTGGCAACAGTCTGATTCTCCTGAGAGTGATCTCCTTGGGCAAGTCCATTGGAATTGCCTGGATGCTGACTGATCACAGATCACTGCCAGCTCCAGATTCAGTAGGCAGATGGGGTCTGCAGAGGTCCCACTTGATGCTGATGTTCCTGCCTCTAGGAGCACATCTTGAGAACCACTGCACCAAAACATATGTGAGTCAAAATAATCCCCACAGCCAGCATGCACATTTTTCTTTAGAGGGAGCAGATATGTCTCTGAGAATAAAATCCATTCTATACCCAAATCCAAAAGAAATCACATTTTGGGAGTGAGAAGAAAACTTGTGGGATACAAAATGAAAACATGGCTTATTTCAGAACACATTTATTTGAGCATTTTCCACACACCATTGATATTGTGAAAGTAAATTTTAAAATGTCTTTTTAGGCTCAGTGGTTCTGTCACCTGCCTCACAAGCGCAAGGTCCTGAGTTTGATCCCCAGTAAAAAAAAAAAAAAAAAGCCAGGAGACACTGGTGATAAGCTTAAGTCCACATAAGGCTGAGGCATGAAATGCCCCCTCGTCCTGGCTAGGAAAACTAAATAGCTCTGTC
>NW_004624806.1:3280166-3305763 GCF_000247695.1 Heterocephalus glaber
AAAAAAAAAAAAAAAGTCTTTTTATTCACGTATAAATCATAGAAAAAATGCAATGTAAAGTCAGGTCTGAAGAGAAGGTAGAGATTCCAGTAGCTCTTTCTAGATCCTTAGTGGAGAAGTCACACTTGGTTTTAAAGTATCCAGACTAAATGTGATGCTTGTTCTCTGTTATAGTCCTAAAATAACAAAGCATTTGAGGGTTTTTTGCTTCTTCCTGTTGCTGTATGTTTTGAACTAGCTATGTAATACTTAGTTGGAAAAAGCAACTCAATAGTTTTGGTAAGATTCATTTGCTTTCTAAAACATGACTGATTTTCAATTTCTCATTAAAAATTTAAGTCTTTTTTTTTAAGACAGGTTCAAGCTGGCCTTGAACTCGTTATGTAGCCCAGGCTGGTCTGAAATTCTTGGCAACCTCCCAAGTGTTTCCTGACCAAAAGAAAAATTAAACATTCTCTGTGAGATTGTAAAAACTGACACTGTAAAAGTTTCTAAAGGATTCTTGTCCAAAAATAATTCAATTGACACAATTGAAAATTTTTTACTTTTGTCAATTAATAACCAACAACTACTGATAAGTAATAGGCTAAGTAATGTGAAAAGATACATAAAAGTTTAATACTAAGATATTTAAGAGAAGCATTGAGACAAATGAGTATATATCTGTTAGTGGCTAGGTTTTCTTTATTCTATCATAGAATAACAAAAACAAATAGTAATTTGATACTGATAACCAAATTACATCTCCCTTAGTAAAATGTCCTATGTATCACACTTTGCCAAGAACTTTGGACCATTTGCCTTCCAGACATTTCTTGATCTAAAGATAGGTTTTCAAATAATGAATGATTTGAATCTTTTCCTTTCAATCCAAATTCCATGAGGATGAAAGATATGGGCATTTAAAATCATAGAAGAGAATAACGCAATTCAGAAAGCTAAACAACATTTCTTATATGACACCTAATCATCAAAGGATAGATTCATTCCCATGGCACAGTCAATTTAAAATCCCACTGAAGAGAAACAAAATTCTACTATTACCCTAAGATTCCTAACTGTGAATCTAAATTTGGAAGGGTGAGGCAGTAATTTCCTGGACAGTCTCTCATATTAGTAAATCATTTGCCTTCTCTTGTTTTTGACACTAAGCCAGGGCTGCTGATCCTGTGCTTACGCTTATTTCTTCTGTAGGTGGAACTACTTTCTGTCACAGAATTTGAAACATTTCATATTATTTACTTTCAAAGAGACCTGGTGACTGGAGAAGATATGCAGGAGTTTGCCATGTTGTGGACTTTGTGGCTCTGCTGTGTCCCCATCAAGTGGCACGTGGGCACATGTGAGAACCAAGCCACTCAGGAGGGCCACGTGAGTTCTGTCTTGGAGGTAAAGTGGGCTCTCTCACCAGGTGCCGGTGCTGCCCAGGGTGTGGTGGGACCTGGGACCTGCACCGCAGCGGATTGCAGGAGTAAGACTTCATGCTCCTGCAGACTGCACATTATTTATTCTCCCGACAAGAGGACACGGGAGCCATTGCACAGTAATTACACATCTGTGATCCCAGCACTCTGAGAGGCTAAGGCAGGAGGATCGAAAGTTTGAACACAGCCTGGGCAACTTAGTGAGACTCTGTTTCAAAATAAAAAATAAAAAGGGATTGGGGTTGTATTTCAATGTGAAGGCCCTGGGTTCAATCCCCAGTGCAACAAAAGAGAAAGAGGAGGAAAAGAAGAAGAAGAAAAAGAGAAGGAGAAGGAGGAGAGGGAGGAGAAAGAAAAGAAGGAGAAAGAAAAAAAGGAAGATATAGGAGGGAAGGAACTTGAAATTGGGAATGTCCTCAATTATGTGATCAAAATCTCTCATGTTCGTAAGATAAATCAGTGACGGAACTAATTCACTGCAGGACGTCATCACTGTCTCAGCCTCACGGATGGCTCCGAAAACACCTTCAGCAAAGAAACTGCTATTGGATAGCGTGGTGGCCAGTGGTCCTTTCCAGGCTCTTGCTGTCCTATTCAAAGAATTGGACGGGACATCTGATGAAAGTAAAAAAAGAAAGGAAGAAAAGGTAAGAGAAGAAGAAGAAGAAGAAGGAAAAGAATTGCTTAAGAAGAAGGGCTCTGAAGAAAAGACGTGCCCTGTGCACAGGACAGCGCACTGCAAGAAGAGGGCAGTGAGCGTGAAGTCAACGTCTGTGGGAAGTCAGTGGCTCCCATCTCTTATATCTTCTTTTGGTGTCAGATCTGGGCTGTGGGAAACTGCTTTGCACATGCATCCCAGCCATGATTTGACAGTGTTTTGTGATTGACAGGTCACACCCTATTGTCCAGCCTCTTTGCCATGCCCTAAACTCCTGCCTCAGAACCAGGTGGGAAAACTACCCTGGGGGATGTAATTAGAACAGTGGCACAGAGTGTTTGTATTGCTGCCGGGGTGGCAGTCACCCCTCCTTCCCATTGGACATATTTAACCAATAACTATGAGCCAAATTAGCATGCACACTGCCTTCGTCCAAAACCTGGAGTTAACTACTGCCTGCGAACTTTAAAACTCATTCCCACTCATATTTTCATTGAGTCTCATCACCACATTTAAAGATTAGGTACAGAGGGCTGGAATTTAGCTTAGTGGCTCCAGTGCCTGCCTTGCAAGCTCAAGGTCCTGAGTTCAATCGCTGGTACCAAAAAAAAAAAGATTAGGTACAGATTATTCTCATCCTTGTGAAGCAATGAGAAAACACAGACACTGAAGGTACAGACGCCCCAGTGTTGAAGCCAAACCATAACTCCCATCCTTGACCACAAGTGCAAAATTCTCTCCACTACTACCTCCCAGAGAAACTCAGAGAAAATTGGCAGATGGGCATGCAGCAAAATGAGTAGACGTAGATACATAGAAATGGCCCGGGCAAAACAAAAATGCCTTAGTGGATGTGAGCATAGAAACAAAATAATGGAAACTAAGAATTCACTAGTCTCATGATTTATAAATTATTTAGTATTTTTATTTAGAAGTGAGAAATAGTGTCCCTAGCATATTCTCAAAATCATCAGGTTTTTACTCAAATTTCTCTGTGCTTTGCATAGTTTACAGCCGATTTTTTAAAAATCTGTATTTTAGCTTTATATTTCACAAGAAAACTTCCCATGAAAATGATTCTACCCCTGAAAAAAATAGTAAATGCTAATATAAGAAAGAACAATTTTTATAAACAAAAATGATTGGAAAATGCTGAGTTAGTCGACCTGAGATGACAGGATTGTTCAGGGTTGTTGAGGTGCTAATTGACATTGTAAATCTTTAAGTAGAGATTCAAATGAGTATTTTCAAAATGTAGGGTACACAGAGGAGTTTGTGGGGCTCCACAGAACACCAATGAGAAGCAAACATTTAGATGATAGGGTGCATTGATCTCCCAGAGAGGAGGAATCGGAGGGAAGAGAACAGTAACAGCAATCATATGCCTTTCCACAGACCAGTGTGAATCACTATAGTAAAATCCTAGGGCCAATCACAACACAGATCAGTTTGCTTTGTGCCTGTTTGTGAGTCTGGGTTGCAGTTGTATACCTGAAGCTCCTCCAGGTGGCTGGTCCTCTCCAGGCAGTGGGTAAGCAGGACCAGGCTGTCACAGAGAAGCCAAGGCTGACGAAGGGCAGCTCTGGGATAAGGCCCTTCAGACTTAAGGAATGTGACCATGAAACCATGGTGAGGAGCTTCCTTAGTGAGGAGGGCTATGCTAGGATACTGAAGCCACCAGCCTCTGGGTAGTGAGAGAATAGACCCCGTTCTAAGTAGGGAGCCTGTTACATGGGGTTTCTGAAGAGTGTGGGGAGACTAAAAAAGATGTGCTGCTGCTCCTCTAGACACACACACACACACACACACACACACGCACACACGCACACAAAATGTAAAACATGGGAACTCAGCTGGAAGGCATTCTGAAACTACATGCCCAGGAAAACTACCACTTGCCCCAGCTCACTGTGCAGGCCTCCTCTTCATATCTTCTTTATGCAAATAGCTATTTTCAAAAGACTGAAATCACATCCATTCAAACCTGAGAAACAAGTAAGACAAAATCATACATGGAACATACATATTACCAACAGCAGCAACTGCCACCACCCACACACTGGCCCTAAAGAGAAGAGAAATACATAGAATGAAAACGAAATGAACCCCAAAACAAAATAAATGTTCAAGCAAACACTTCACCATCTCTTTGGGAAACAGATGGGGAAAGGAAAGAATGGAAAGGAAAAATTATGCGAAAAGAAAAAAAAATGGAAACGAAGTCTATGTAAATAGGGAAGGGTGGAGGGGGTGAAGGACGCACAGGTAATGGGGAAAAAATAAGAACCAAGATACATCATGTACAGGTGCAAACACCCAATGATAAATGTAAACGTATTGTATACCTAAAATGTACCAATAAAAGAATTTAAGCAAAAAAAAAGAAAAGAAAGAAAGGAGTGTGAACTCTGAGGGAAATGTACTCAAAGGAGAGATAGGAAAGTCAAAAAAGAAAAATCAAGCTAAATCATTAAACTTATGAAAGCTGTATTACAAGTATCAATTGAAATAAAAATTTGAGGGCCAGGGATTTAGCTCACTGGTTCCGCCACCTGCCTTGCAACCACAAGGTCCCAAGTTCGATCCCCAGTACCAAAAAAAAAAAAAAAAAAACTTGAAAACTGTCTTTAGAGATACAGAAGACTTTTCATAAAGTCACAAAAAGAAAAAGCAATCAGAGAATTGGAGAGAAAAGTCGTGATTAAGAAAGAGCCCAATGAAATTCAACATGTGCATAATTGGTATTTTGAAATAAGAAAACAAATAAGACCAGAAGAACTATTAGAAAATATAATAAGATAAAATGTTTTTCAAAGTAAAAGAACATCTGAATTTCAAAATCAAAGGGTAGACAGCATATCAGGAAAACAATGGCACTGATTGACACCAACATGTATTCTTGTGCAGTTAGACTTGGAGGGAGGAGTATTTGGTGCATAAGAGAACTGAACTTAAAGGTTAAGAAATGGGAACTGGACTGGGACATGAGAAGCTGCCCTACAGGGACAGTCCCCAGATTTCTGAGAGAAAGGAAAGGCACATGCTAAATTGAGGTGCAAATAGAGCATGACACAGAGGACACATGCAAATTTTAAAGTCTCAAGAAGCTCGACTCCCTTGAGCAACTCCTGTGCCACCTTTTTGCTATGGAGACCACTGGGAGCTGCGTTAACACACAGGGTCCAGCAATGGAGGAGCCATGGCAGACATGGCCAGCAAGACCCCAACCAGTTTCATAAGAAGAACCACAGATAAACACCCACTGGAACTAGTATTCCAGACCAAATAGAAATCTTAAAACCTTAGTGACGTAAAAACAGTGATGTCATGATTGTTTAGTGGCAAGTAAAGAAATTCTTCATTTTTTGTAATGGACAGTGAAAAGATGCTCCACCAAAAAAATAGAGGGTGTGCAGAGAGTTCTATAGTCAAAAAATGAAAACACTGAATTTAAGTCTCTGCATCACAGTCTGTCTCAAAATGAAACTTATAGGCAAACAACATTTCCTAGATATCCCCAGGAAAGGCTGTGGAGTTCACGTGTATACAAAGCTTTCACTTATAAGTCTCATTTGATATTTTTTGTTTTTAATCCTAGAATTTTGTTTTATGAAGTATGTGACACAATTATTATTCTGCCAAGTATGCTTTGGCAAACTCAGAAATAACCAATTTAAGCTTCTAAAAATACAAAATGATTTCTCACAAGTCAACGATTAAATATGCCTTCCTATTGGATGTCATCCCATTTGTCTGTGTTTGCTTTTGTCCTGTGAGCTTTTGGCACAATGTCCAAAAAATTGTTACCAGTACCAGTAACAAGGATATTTTTCCCTATACATTCTATTAGGAGTTTTACAGTTTAGGTTTTAGTTTGAGTGTTAATTCATTTTACATTGATTTTTGTATGTACAAGAGGGTCCCGATTTTTGCATGTAGAAATCTGCTTTTCTCAACTCATGTGCTAAAGAGTCTGTCCTTTTGAGTTGTAGCTTGTTGGTGTTTCTGTCAGTACTATCTATGCTATATGGGTTTATTTCTCTCTATTTTGCTCCATTGGCCTATGTATTCATTTTAATCCAAGTGCCATATCATTCTGATTACTAAAGCTTTATAATATAATTCAAAAACAGGAAGTTAAGGCTGCTAACTTTGTTTCTCTTACTGAAGATTGTTCTCTATTTGGGATCTTTTGCTTACATATGAATTTCAGATTTTTTTTCTATTTCTGTGAAAAGCGCCATTGGAATTCTTGGTAGGAATTGCTTTGAAACAGTGTATCACTTTGGATAGAATGGACATTTAAAAAATATTAGTTTGTCCAATCCAAGATGTGGTAATGGCCAACAGGTATAAGAAATTGTGATCAACATCATTAATCATCAGAAAATGAAAATGAAAACTGCAATGAAATATAACCTCACAACAGTTAGGTGGGCTGTTATCAAAAAGAGAAAAGTATTGGGAAGGTGTGGAGATCACTGTTGGTGGGAATCAAAACTATTCATCTGTAATCTCAGTAAAACATCTTAGACCATACATCTCAAAGGGCACCTCCAAGACCTTATATCCTTCCCCAATCCCAAGCCATAGCACATCTCTCTCCTAAGCACCCTCATTTTATTTTCCATTTTCCCCCTGAGTGTATGCTTCCCTGAGTGGATAGTCTGCCTAATAAATCTGTCTGTTCCTCTCCCTGGGACCTTCTGAATTCTTTCTCTGTGATGAGAGATGACAAACCTGTTTGGTGGAGAAGCCAACTGAGATCACGTCTCCTCTTCAGGGACCCTCTCAACCACCCAGTGACATACTATCGTGGAGCTATGGGTGAACCTGGAGGTTATTATGCTAAAGCAATAGTCCAGACACGGACGGAAAGACAGAAAAATTCTTTGTGAGCACACTTATATGTAGAATCTATATTTTTAAAAAAGTTAAATGCACAGAAAGAGCGGAGGAGCATTTACTAGAGGCAGAGAGTGAAAGGGAATGAGGGCATTTAGGTCTATGGGTATGTTTGCTGTTTTGGAGGATGGACAAGTCTAGAGATCTAATGGTCTGTATGAGGCCTATAGGTAACTAACGCCATTGTATTAGAGACTGAATTTTGCCAGTGGAGCAGATTTCAAAAAGATGACAGAGGTAGAGGATATGTTAAAGTTCTGGAGTGCAGTAACCTATACATAGTTTGTATGATAAAGATATATTGCATATTATATTATAATAGCAAGTTAAATATACACTAATTCTGAGAGTGTTGGCATTACTGGTATGGATACCATGCCCAGCTCATTCTGAGTGTTTATTAGCTGATATTCCTAGCCTGTAGTTGCTATGCCCATGGGCCTACTGTGTAGAAAAGACCCAAAGCAATTATGTGAAAATCTTCCTTCTGCAGAAACTGGGGTGATTTTGTGAGAAATCAAGAAGACTCCACTCATACCCCAAGAAATCACTTTATTTTTTCCAGAGTCACCATATTATAGGAGGGCACCTGGGTACAGTGATTCATATTCACATTTATGCCAAGAATTCTCTTTAGTAATGATCTGGCGCTTTGCTTTTATGGAAAACGATGTATACCATGTGTGGCCAGCGAACTTTCTCTGTAAAGAGGCAATGGCAAGTGGGTTTCACAGCCTGCAGTCTGATCTTCACAGTGTGTTCTCTGTCACAGCTACACAGCTTCGCCACTGTGGTCGCATAGCAAGAGAACATACCTGTGTCCCAAGAGCATCTTGTGTAGGGAGGATCGAACTGGAATTCAATCTGATTTTGGCATCACAAAACACTCTGGCTTTTCAGACACCTGGAAAGGTAAAAACTACGCTTAACTCCATAAGGGGCAGAGACTGTTCTCACACATACTTTTAATGTTGCCTTAAAAGTGTTATTTCTATCACATTCTAGTTTCTGATGGGAACTTCCCTGATATCAAGTGTGTGTTATTCAGGACAAAGCTTGACATTTTAATGTCATTTCTAACAGATCTTGAACCTTCTTTGTTTCTTTAATGGCTGGCTTTGCACCATAAAGTCTAATTTCATAAAAGCTGTTCTGCCCTCTCTGCCTGTCCAAAACTTGGGCCTTTGTTACATGTAATGGTCAAGTCCGGAATATTAACATATGCATTTTCAGCAGGAAATTTTAAAAGAAGGCATCTTTCCCAAGTGCCCTGGTCACAGCAATGTCCTCAGTCAATAGATCTTAACTTTGAATGGATGTGATCATTTCCTCCTTTACATGACTAATGGGACCCTAAACACAGTACTTTGTCTCACTACCTACCCTTTCTAAAAATAACATCTGGTAATTAAAATAAGCACTTTTTTCTCCATTAGTTTCTCCCATTCCGATGCACCTGACATTCCCATCTGCACCCAGAGTGGCTGCCTCTCTGATGCTCTCTGCCTCCTCCCTTTTCCTTATGTACCCATGCTGAGTCCTGGCCACAGCTTTGTGGCACTGTGGTGGGCACTGAATAAGTGCACTGTGCTTTCAGGGCACAACCTGTTGATCTGCCATTCAGTCAGGTCTCTAAGGAAGCTTCTAAGCCCTGGCTACAACACAGAGTTACCACACATTTGTCCAACTTCATAAGGAGTTATTTCCTTGAGATTCATTTCCTGAAGGTGATTTCAAATCAAAAACAATTAGCAGTGCTATTTCTTATTATATATTGCCACAATTCATAGAAAGTAGATCCAATACACAGCCTTGAGTTTCATCTTTTAATTCACTTTAATTGCATTGACTGGCACATTTACAGTTTTTCATCTACATTTTCTAATTGAGCTGTACTTCTCTTCAGATGATGATTTTTCTGTCTGTGATGACTTAAACTGTTTGTGATATCTCAGAGTGCTCCCAGCAATGGGACACTTCTGAAGACTTCATTGAAAAAACAGGTGCCCAAGATTTAGAAACAGACATGCTCCTTTCCTTCTGCCAGAGACTAACTCTTTCCGGGGTTGGAAATTTCCACTTAAATAGCCTGTCCCTCCCACTCCATCCAACCACTAAGAATGCACTAACTGCCTCTGTGTTGAGCTGCTTCCCCTCACCACCCTGCCTTCACACTGGTCTGTTTCTAAGCAGTGACTCACAACACTTGAGGCTTATAGCTAGCAACACTGCTGGGCATGTTCTCTGGGAAGATGTCTCCAAAGCACTCACTACAGCAGAATCGTGAAGTGGACAAAACAGAGGAAGTGGCTGCTGTCTGCAGGCTTCAGTCCTACTGGGAGAGAGGCTTATCAAGCAACTCTTAATTGGATCTGAAGATTTTAACTGCCCCAGAAAATGGTTCTATGACAAAGCACAGGATGCTTACACATTCCCTAACATTTAGATTTGACCTAGGCAGGGGAACTAATCCTCACTTCTCAGCTCTGGCTGCATCTATATCTCTGCCTCAACTTTTTCATTAGTTTTCCAGACTATTTTATTTCAGCTGTCCATTTCATATATAGTAAACAGCTCAAATTTTGTAATCCACAAAAATTCAGCTGCCTCCGTCCCATCCCAGCAGCTCACATAACACTGACATGTCTGAGTGTCTTTCATAGTCACCGGAACAAAATACCCAACACCTGAAACTTACAGGAGGAGAGCTTTATTTTGGCTCATAGTTTGAGAAGTTTCCTTACCGGTTGGCAGGCTCAAACACAGAAACTGCACAGTGGACGGGCCAGGGTGGAAGAGAGCTGCTCTTGTCCTGGAAGCCAAGAAGCAAAAAGAGAAGGGAGGAGCAAGGAAGGCAGACAGGCTCTTTCAAATCACCCTGGCAGGCACCTGTCTCTTGTGATCAGGCACCACCTCCTAGTAACATGTCAGCTATATGGTCACCATAATCCATCACCTTCCAAAAGCCACACCTCTGCACACATGAGGCGTTGGGGGCACATTTCAGATCTAAACTGTTACACTTAAATTCTTTCTTTCCTCCTGCCTCCCACGGCCAGTCCTGTTGGCTTTAACTTCAAGCTAAATCCTAAATAAAGCACTACGCATAGCACATATCATCAGCATCAAATCATGTCACTGCCTGTCTTAGTTACTTTTCTCTCATTGCTGAGGCAAAATACCTGACACCCAAAGTTAAGGAAGGAAAGGTTTATTTAGCTCACAGTTTGTAGAGGTTTCAGTCTACAATCAGCTGGCTCCAAGGCAGGGTGGTATCACAAAGGGGAAACAGTTAATGGCAGGCAAAAAGTAGCAAAGGCACAAGGGCCAACCACAGCCCTTTCTATCCCTTAACAGTGGACCCTCAAGTTACAGCCAGCCAAACAACTTGGGTTCTGACCAGAATTTTAGTTTTAATTTATGACCAAAGTCCTGAGTTACAACTGAAATACTGGTATATCCTGTTTGGGGTGAATTGAGAAATCCTGGGCCAGTGTCCCTCTAAGGACACTTAGATCTGCCTGGAAGAAAGTGTGGCCTAAAACTATATAGGAGAGTGACTGAAGGCTGTGTAGAGGAGCCTGAGCCTTCATTTGATCCAGTGGTTGATGACATTTTCACTATAGTAGCATCCATAGGCTTGCAGATAGACAGTGGTGATGTTGAGGAACTGGTGAAGGAACACTTGGAGGAATTGTCTACAGAGGAACTTCAGCAACTTCTGGCTGAGCAACAGAGAATGGCAGCTGAGAAGCTTTCTAAAGAGGAGGGAGAGAATCAACAATCAGTGCAGCAAAGTTCTTCTTCTGAAATAAAGGAAATCTTGAAAAAATGAACAGAGCTACAAATATTTGTCAAGAAAACCCACCCAGACAGAGAAAAACCCAATCATTGCATTCACTTGCTTAATGACAATGTCATGTCATACTACAGAACACTGTTTTTTAAAAAACAGAAACAGACAACTTCAGATCAGTTTTTAGCTCTAAAAATGTTGAGACCTTGTGAGCCAGAGGCAGGTCCTAGTGGGCTACAGACTCTCCCAAGGAGAGAAAGGACACCAGAGAGCCAGGTTCCTGATGTTCTTATGGAAGGGGAAGCTCCTTTCAAACAATAACTACCTTCCATTTCACTCTCCCTTCCTGCAAGCCAAAGATGTCTGCTTGAATGGTGAGTACAGTATGGAATTGTTGCTTCTGGTAAACTAGGCACATTTTATAACTTTTTGGTGAATACATTAGGAAAAATTATTAGTGTTTCCGGTAAGTTATGTATATTATACATCCTTTTATTATGAAAAGATTAGTTAAGGGGTGCTTTGGGAGGTTCAGAATGTATTATGGGTCTTTCCATTATTTCTTATAGAAAAAATAGTCTTGACTTGCAACCAACTTGATATACAACCAGCCCTCGTCAATGGTCCACTATATCTTATCCAGACTACTTAGGGTGGGCAGCACTCACACCCTTGACCCTAGTGCCCTTGATCCTACCTAGTGTTGCACCGTGAATCAATTCCAGTGTCACACACTCTAGATCCAGCCAGCTCTGAAAAATCCCACTTATCACCACATGAGCCATAATGTTCTGCTCCTGGGACACCAAGGACTCATGCATATCCTTTTATGCAGAAGGTATTTAGTGCATCTCCTAAAGTTGCCAAAGTGCAAACAGTTTCAGGATTGCTAAAAAGTCCCAGTCCAAAGTCTCCTCTGAGATTGAAGGCAAACTCTTAGCTGCAGGCCCCTGTACAGATGAAAAGAAAGTTAAACACTTCCAACATTAATGGTACAAGATGAACATTTCCATTCCAAAAGTTACAAACAGGAGGATAGCAAGGGATGAAAACAAATCAAGATCTAAATCCAGCAGAGCAAATGTTAAATTCCACAGTTCCACTTCTAGCATCCCTGGCAATCTGTGGCAAGTTGTGAACTCCAAAGGGGTTGGGTGCCTCTGCCCCTATGGCACTGCTGGTGGTTGTAGCTTCTATGGCTTCTCTCTTGGGGCTTCTCTGCTTCTTCTTTGCAGTTTTCTTCAGATGATCCACATTCCTGGCTTCCCCAAACTTCTGGGGTCTCCACTGCAACTTTTGCTTCACACTCCCAGCTTCACACACTGCCCTCTCAGGGGCACACCGCCTGCCCTCCCAGGCCTTCTTCTGAAATCTGAGTGGAAGCCTTTCTGACTCCACAACTCTTGCATTCTGCCATGTGGATGATGCCAAGATCTGCCACCAGCCAGAGCAGAAGCCAGGCTTCCTTCTTTTTTGGTTGTAGGGATTGAGTGCCTGGATCACTGAGCACTTTGAACCCATTTCTAAGGGACAAATTCTCTAGGCCACTGCCATTCTGGAACATGATGCTCTGAGGTTCTCTACTCAAAGCAAATTCTTTCACCTTTGCAACCCTGAGGCTGCAAAGGCTGGAGTTCTGCTGTTTCTTGTGATAGCCTCAGACCATCTTTTCTGTTGTCTTCTTCTGAAATGCTTGGCTTTTCCTTGCTACTCTTTTCAGCAACCAATTCTCCTCTGTTCCATCTTTGCAGGATGCAACTTTACTGGAGCTTCCTTTCTGGCCAAACTCACATTTTGAATCATGGTACTGGGCTCTTTGCCCTCCATTCTCAACATAAATCTGGCTAAAAACCCCAACAGTAGCCATGCCATCGCCTCAACATTAGACTGCCTTGAAATTTATTCTGCAAGATTAATTGGCCAGCCACCCTTAATCTTAATCTCAGCAAAGTCTCTGGACCTGAGCAAAATGCAGGCAAACTTTCTGCCAAGGTACAACACCCAATGCAGTCCTTTTGCCCAGCAGAAACTTCCTGAGCCTGGTTTTACCAGAACTTTTCTATCAGCATTCTGTTCTTCTTTTAAACTCTGACCAGAATCTCCCATCACGTACAGCCTAAGGCACGCCTGCTCTTCTTTTTCAGCCAACATCTCCTAACCTTCCTAACTCTTCTCCTTCCCACAAGCCAGTTCCAAAAGCTCTCGAGCCACACAGCCAGGTGATGTCACAGCAATGACCCCACTTTTCTGGTACTAAATTCTGTCTTTGTTACTTTTCTCTCATTACTTAGAAAAAATTCCTGACACCCAAAGTTAAGGGAAGAAAGGTTTATTTAGCTCATGGTTTGTAGAGATTTCAGTCCGTGATTTGCTGATCCTAAGGCAGGGTGGTATCACAGAGGAGAAATAGTTCATGGTGGGCAGAAGGTAATAAAGCAGCAAGGGCCAACTACAGCTCTTTCTATCACTTATATCTTATACAGGCTACTTAGGGCAGATAGCACTCACACCCTTAATCCTAGTGCCCTTGACCCTAGCGTTGTACCATGAATCAATTGCAGCTTCACACACTCTAGATCCAACCACTTCTGAAAAAGCCCACCTATGACCACAAGAGGCTTTGGGTGAGAAATTTAAACAAAAGCCATAATACTGCCTTTTAGCATTTTCCTAAAACAAAACTTTCCCAACAAGTTTCTGTCCATCCTCCACCTAGTCTCTACAGAAGCTGTCACAATTTTTTAGAAATTCACATCTGATTACTATCTTATCCTGCCAATATCCTCCACAGACAAGCTCAGAATGTTATGGCCACAGGGAAAAGACTATAACCCTCCTAAACCAGGGTTCCACCAGCTGCCATGACTGTGAGGCTGGTCCCCCTCTCCTTGGCAAGAGGGAGCCACTGCATGGATGGCCCTGAAGAGTCCTGTCCTGTCCACCAAGCCCTGACCTCTATATCTCTGACCCTTCTGTCCATGAAAAGCACAGCTGTCCACTTCTGATGATATCTGTGTCATTTAAACTGGGCCAATGTTTTTACAGAAAATAATGACAAATTCAGAGTGAAACACAAAATATAGTTGCCAAAGGCACCAGAGGGTGAGAAAAAGGCAGAAAAGAGAAGAGAGCCATGCCTTGGGAAGAGAGTTCCCAGTTCCCTACCTTCACATGGCTTCCCATCAGCTGTCCCTCCCCAGGGGATGTGTGTGCAGCCAGGACTCCCCAGTGAGAATGTACAGACAGCCAGGACTCTAGCACAGACTTTGAGGTAGGTAGCCAGGGGGCAGAGCTGGGGCAGCAAGGGCAGCTAAAACATGGCAGGCAGATGGTTCAGAAAGGAGGCAGCCACAGAGCCCAGAACAGGAGCAGTAAAGTCTGTGTATGCAAATGTACGTAAGAATAGATGCATATGTACACAAACAAACATGTTGAATATGCTAAATACCAAATATTAGTATATTTAAGGTTGAGAAACATACTTAACATATGAAAGATATTCATTATTAATATATTTCATTTAAAAACATGTTTAATAACTTAAAGACATTATAAATATAAATATGTAAATATATTGTTTGAAATGCTTAAAATGTTGACAATTGAGTTTTCACAACAACCCCTTTTAGATTATCCTTAATATTATACAGAAACCTAAAATATCAATGCAGAAAGTTATGTCATGGTGGTCCAAGCTTTTCAGGTTTCTTTTAGAATCATCTTACTCACAGACTACCACTCCTCTGAGGATTTTCTAGGGCTTAGTTCACAGTAGAAACTTTAGCATGTGTATATAGGGGAGTCTTAGAAACCCAAGCATGTGCATGCAGGTGAATTAGCCAGACTGGGACAGAGCTCCATCCTGGTATCACAAACACTTAGAGTCCTGGGGGAGTAGCAGGTGCCATCAGCCAAATGGGCTGTGCGGGATGTCACCAAGGTCGGTTTGTCTTGCTGATGTTTGTCATACCCCAAGTCAGGGCATTCCAGGCACATGTGACTCTCATCCTGCCCTTGGGCTGTGGCTTGCATGAGAGCTATGCTGTGTGATGCATGAGAGCCAAGATGTTCCAAATCGGGAGTCCCCTATTCTGCTTTGTGTTGGCTTTCCTGGGGGTGGCAGGTGGGACTGGCCAGAAAGGAGGGTGCTCATGGAAAATTCATTTTCCACAGTCCTGATACCCTTTGAAAGTTTAAATTGACTTTTAAAAGTTAACTACTATGTGCCTGCATATGTATACCTCTACTTTTTGTCTTTCAGCTGATACTAAAAAGAAGTGAAATTTCTTAGGTCATTAAGCGAGAGACACACATTGCAATAAGTACAGTTTTGGTAAAATTTCCCTGCAGGAGTACAGGGGAGAAAGGAAAACAGGATAAAGAGAAGAAGGGAGGAAGAGAAAGAGGAAGGTAGTTAACCATGAATGTCAAGGCTTTGTTTCTATTCTTTGTCTTTTCTAAAAACCTTAGAAAAGGTGGCCACCAGGAGTGTCTGGTCTCTGGGGAGGGGAAATGACAGCAGCTAACACACATCTGAAACCAGAAGGAAAAGACTCAATAATGACCCAAATAGCAAAACAAGAGCACACAAAATTAAAACACTCCAAGATTCTACGGGGGCAAATTGATGCTTTGCTCACACATACTTTTGTAATTGAGTTTCATCTGAGTTGTTGTCTTGTTGTCCACAAAATTGAGCTGATATGCTATAATATGCAAAACTCTGAAGAATATTGGACACAGAAAAGTAGCAGCCACACAAAGTAACACTAAAAATGTAAAAAGGAATTGGTAAATGTGCTAGAATTTCATAATTATGCAAACCATCATATACAAGGAGTAGGGCTACAGTTTTCATTTTAATTTAGTTTTCCTTCATACAGTAATCAAGTAGAGATATGCCTTATGGGAAAGAGGAAGAAAATTTTAAATGAAAAAGGATACAATAAAAAATACTTAACGGGGGCTGCTATCAAATTTTTAAAAAAGTAATAATGCGGAGTGCTGCAGGAAAGACAATTTAGAAGCCCAATTACAGCTCATTGCCTTGACAGGCACTAGGCTTTGCTTTGTGTCTTTGTAACAAGTAATGATTATATGTTACTAATGCAAAATTAAATGTTAAAGTGCATTTGTCAAAAACTGAATAATGTAATAATGTATTTAGGGCACTTCTATTCTGAGAATTTAATTTTTATCCTAGTAAATAAACCACAAAGCCCTTCAACATTAAAACTGAAACGAATCTGGGAAATAACCTCCATATTTGTACATCAGCTGAAGCCCCACCATATCCTGTGGCCAGCAGACGTCACACAGAGAGTTGGTGCAGAGAAGACTGAGCATGCCACTGCTCCAGAAGGACCTGCTGAAAATATTGGGAAGAGAGAGAATTTCCTAAATCCTCCCCAACGGGCATAAACTGCTGAGATGTGAACTGATCAAGCTCTGCCCCAGGAACTGCATATGTCAATGGAACTAGAAATTAAAAGGGCACATTCAAAACAGACATTGCAGAAATTCAGAGGTTTATAAGAAGCTATTTCAAAAACCTGTATTTCATTAAGTTGAAAAATCTAGAAGAAACAAAAAATTCCCAGGTACATGAGTCACTAAAACTAAACAAAGAAGATTTGGGTCCTTGTGCTTGCACAGCAGGCAGCGAAACCACTGAGCTAAATCCCCAGCCCTAAACAAAGAAGATTTAAAACAAGCAATGGAACTGAACCAGTAATAAAAACTCTGCCCACTAAGAAAAAATCCAGAACCTATGGATTTAGTGCAGAATTTTACCCAAACTTAAGGGAAGAATTGACCTCAATGCTCCTCAAACTCTTCCATGAAATTGAGAAGGGAAGAACACTGCTAAACTCATTCCTTGAAGGTAACATTATCCTGATACCAAAACCAGACAAAGATTTACCAAAAAAAAAAAGAAAGAAAGAAAACTTTATGAGTACATACCAAAAATCCTCAACAAGATACTTGCAAACAGAATACAAGCCATTAAAAGGATTATACATCGTGAACAAAATGGTTTCATCTCAGGGTTGCAAGGATGATTCAATGTAAGTAAATCAATAAATGTAATACACCACATAAACAGAAGTAAGGATGAAAATTACATGATCATCTCAATAGGTGAAGAAAAATTTTTTTTGACAGAATCCAACATCCATTCATAGTAAAACCCTTGATGAAAATGGGTATAGAAGGACCTTATCTTAAATTGATAAAAGCCATTTGTTACAAACCCACTGCTAACATCACACTAAATGAAAAAAACTGAAAATATTCCCTATAAAATCACAACAAGACAAAGTCTCACTGCTCCTGTTCAACATGGTACTTGAAACTTTAGTTTTTACAATCAGTAAAAAAAATAAATAAAAGGGATTGGAATAGGAAGGACGAAGTCACACTATCCTTGTTTGCAGATGACATGATCCTTTACATAGAAGATCAAAAATACTCAACCAGACGACTCAGAACTAACAAATTCAGCAAAGTAGCAGGATACAAAATAAACATACAAAAAAATCAATAGTGCTCCCACATACCAAAAACGAATGCACTGAAAAAGAAATAAGGAAAATAATCCCATTCATAATTCAGAAAATTTAAATACCTAGGAATTAACCAAACTCAGCAAGAAAAAGTCCTCTACAATGAAAACTATATTGGTCTGAAGAAAAGAGATTAAAGAACATCAGAAAATGAAAAGACTGCCTCCTTTTTTGTTAAGCAGAATAATACATAGATTAATAAAATTTCATTCAAAATACTATCAGCTTTTTTCACAAAAATAGAAAAATATTTCTGAAATTCATATGAAACCAGAAGAGAACCCAAATACTCAAAGCAATCCTGAACAACAAGAGTGAGGCAGGAAGCATTACAATACCAGACTGCAAGTTATTCTACAAAGCTGCAGTAGTAAAACAGCACGGCACTGGTCTCCAAAACAGACCTGTTGACCAATGGGATAAAAGAGAGGGAGCAGAAAAACCACAAACACCTTCAGCCATCTGTTTTTTATAATAAAGGTTACGCTGGAGAACAGATAGACTTTTTAAACAAATGTTTGGAAAATTGGTTATCCATACCCAGAAGAATAAATCTAGATCCATATTTCTCACCGTGTTCTAAAATCAAATAAAAATGGATACAAAAAATAAAAATGGATAAAACCAGAAACATTAAATCTACTGGGGAAAAAAATTGATAAAAACTCTTGAAGACATAGGCATAGACAAGGACTTCCTGAACAGAACTCAAATTACACAAGAAATAATGCCAAGAATCAACAAATGGGATTATATCAAATTTTAAAACTTCTGGGCCAGGGATTTAGCTCAGTGGTGCTGCTGCCTGCCTCTCAAGTACAAGGTCCTGAGTTTGATCTCTGGTACCAAACACACACGCACACACACACACACACACACAAACACAAAAAAAACTTCTGCACAGCAAAGAAAACCACAAACAGAATGAAGAAACATCCACAGAATGGGAAACAATGTTGCCAGCTATTCTTCATACAGAGGACTAAAGAACTTCAAAAAAATTAGACCCCCTCCAAAATAAAAGACCCTATCAAAAATGGGAAATTGGAATGAGTAGACACTTCTCAGAAAGAGTACAAATGACTGATAAATACATGAAAAAGGCTCAGCATCTTTGGCCATTACAGAAATGCAAATCCAAACAACACTGAGATTCTATCTTACTCTAGTAATAATAGCCACTCTCCAGGAGTCAAAAACAGCAAATACTAGCAAGGTTTGGGGGAAAAGAACTTTTCTACATTGATGACAGGAATGTACAGTAAACTAGTACAACTACTATGGAAATCAGTATGCAGATTCCTCAAAAAAGTAAAAATAGAAATTCCATTTGATCTAGCTATCCCTCTTCTGGATATCTCCCCAAAAAAGGCAAAGTCATCATATTACAGTGATATGTTTATAGCAGCACAACTCACACTAGCTAAATCATGGAAGCAGCCTACGTGCCCATCAACAGATGAATGAACTGAGAAAATGTGATATTTATGCACAATGGTGTATTACTCGACCTTATACAAGAATACATTTGAGTCATTTGTAGGAAAATGGGTGAACCTTGAGACCATAATACTAAGTGAAATAAGTCAGTCACAGATGGTAAAATATTGCATGGTTTCTCTAAAGTGATAGAACCAAAATATCAGTAATTTAAACATCAAAATAGAAGAGACAATATTAAGACGTACAGAGGCAGACTCTGTAGAGGTGGGACAGGGATCTGGGGATGAACGATCATGGGAGAGCAGTAGTGCCACGGAGTAAAAAAGTCAGGATGTGATATGCATACTTACGAATCCCCCAAGCTCAAGGTAATCAGTACATATCTCAAACATATACTAAAACAAATTTCATGAAAGAAAATAAATTTACAGTAGAAATTGTTTTATTAAATTAATCTCAAACTGGATTTCAAAGAAGAGTCCTAAAACAACGCTTGGCTTTTCATTCTTGTATGTGCCCTTGCCACCAGCCAGGATAGATTTCAGAATCTAAATCTGATATCCTGGGTGAGTTAGGAAGTTAGATGAGGCTCCAGGCTCCTGTCTTGACTCAGCCTTCACTCTACCTTTGATAATTCCAAGAAGGAGTTACAAAATCAGAAGAGGCTCTAAATACAAATGCTATATGGTGTTATCAATCTCACGGACAGGCTGGCTCCATCTTCCCTTGACAATGGTACCCTTGATCAAGCAAATCAAGATGCTCAGGCCACCAAAAGATAAAAGTTCTTCTAGAAAGCTGGAGAGTTTCACAAGTACATTGGGAGACTTGGATCTATTTTTCCAAGATAATAAAACTTTCTGGTTTCTTCTTTGAAGGGAATGAGTCCTCAATCTTCCAAGGGAATTAACTGCCTTTGAAGGTGTACCTCCGTAAGGAAAAGTTCTCACTATGGATCTACAAAACTCCTTCATATGCTGATTAAAGTCAGACACATTTAGAAAACAAACTATTTAGCCAGCCATGGTTACACATGCCAGTACTCCCAGTCCTCTGGGAGGCTGAGGCAGAAGGACAGCAAGTTCAAGCCCATCTTAGGCAATTTAGTGACTTAGCAAGGCCCTGTCACAAAATAAAATTTTAAAAGGCTGTGGTTGTAGCTCATTGTGAAGGGCCTGGATTCAGTCTCTAGTAATACACACACGGAGAGAAAGAGAGAGGTGAGGGGAGCATAAGATTGATTTCCTTTAGAAAATAAACTAGAAATAATGTGTTAAAAATTATTCAGCTCTAAGGGCCGGGGATTTAGCTCAGTGGCGCCACACCTGCCTCACAAGAGCAAGGTACTGAGTTTGATCCCTGGTACTAGAAAAGAAAAAAATTATTCAGCTATCAGTACCTCATATCTTGAACACACTGGCAGGCTTTCCCTAGTTAGTGACTCACTGTTAACTACATTTAATAAGAGCTGTGAAAGCTAGTCAGCAACTGAGATAAAAATACAGATTTCTGTGAGGGAGGAATTTTCCACACCTCACAAACACAGGAAACAGGGACTGCCAGGACTATCAAAAGCAAGGAAGTGCTGAGACTGGCAGAGCCTGGAGAGGTTTGACCACCAGTGCCGCTTGCTGTCTTGGAGCACATCCTGTAAGGACACACAGCATGAGTGGAAAAAAAAGCAAGATCCAAATAACACTGAGTCTAACTATTAGCAGTGTACCGATATCATTTTCAGATGCATCATCGTAAAGTGAGTGTTATTTTACACATGTGTAAATACTGAATAGTTCCCTAGTGTGAGAAACTGAAAGTGTAAATAAGGACTAAAAGGTATAATAGATAATGTGAAATAGGAAGAAAAGGGACAAAGGGGAAGGAAGTGGGGGAGGGGTAGGGGAAAGGAAAAAAGGGAGTGGAATTAATATGAGAAAGTGAAAAAATGGAAACAAAGTCTTTGTAAATAGGGAGGGATGGAGGGGTTGAAGGGAGGGCAGAGGAAGGGGGAAAAAATAAGAATCAAGACAGATTGTGTAAAGGTGCAAATTTCCAAAGATGAATGTCATTATATTGTATACCTAAAATGTACCAATAAAATAATACCAAAAAAAAAAAAAAAACTGGCAGGCCAGACTGGTTTATGGGCCAAGTAGGACCTACCTCTTTAGATGACAAAATGAAACATCAAAGGCACAGAATAGAAAGAGAGGGGAGACCTGGCTTTCAGCACAGACCTGTGACTGGGCAGCAGGCTGGAAATCCCTGTAGTTTGAGGCACTGTCCTCTCCCATCCAACATTATTACCATTAAAATGGCGCTCATAGAATCACAGTGAGACTACTAATATCTTGCCAGCACTCAAAGCAAATCTCGCCTTTTTACTTGTTTCTACAGCCTTGCTTCCCAGGGCCGGATCTCATGATGTGGTTACAATGTAAGCTTCCTCAGAAGAGCACATATGAACCCACGTGGCACAGCAGATGTTCATGGAATATGCCAAGAAAGCCTGGGCAAAGCCAACAGTGGAAAGGAAAGACACACTTTCAGGGAACCAACTTCTCTCTCCATGCCACTTTGTACTTTTTCAGATCATGGAGGCTCACCCCAAGTTCTTACTAATAGCTCTTTTGGGGGGTAAACTAATTTAATTGCTACTTTTACAATATAAGCAACTACTTTTGGAAGAGAGGATTAAAATCATGAGGTGCTGGAGTGGTAAAAGAACGAAATAGAGGTTCTCTCTCTGGCAGGGGAGATGGTGTCACTGTAGACAATGTTTCCTACTTAATGATTTAGTTTAATGCTAGAATGTCCCCCAAAGGCCATGTGTCAAAAGTTTGTGCTCTTCTGGGATGCTTCTGGCAGATGGTGGCTTCAGAGGTGAGGTCTAATGACAGGTTTTAGGTCACTAGAGCTATGCCTGTCCTCAAAGGGAACAATAAAACCCCAGCTGTTCCTCCCTCTTATTCACATCCTCACCATAAGGTGGTGGCTTGCTTCACCACACACTTCTGCCATGATGTCCAGCTTCCCCACAGACCCCAAAGCAATGGGACCAATCAACCATGGACTGGAACTTCTAAAACTGTGAGCCAAAATAAACTTCTTTTTTTTATAAATTGATTGTTTCAAGTATCTGTTACAGTAAAAGAAATCTGATTAACACGTTTGCTTTCCTCTAAGGGGTCTCAACTCCAATTCCCAGAGGCAGTTGGCCAATTTCTCAACAGGACCAGAGCCAGAGATAAAGGAGAGGCCCTGTGGAGTGTCAGGATGTCTGTTCCCTCCAGTAGGCATGGCTGGAGTTCACGCCGGATCCCTATCGCTAGCCAAGCGTCATGAGGAAGCTCCGGCTGAGAGTGCCATGTTCCAGCACCAGATGTCATCCATATACACATCTAGATGAGAGCACTGGGAGGCCAGCTTATGTGGGCTGGAGCTGGCTGAAAGCAGAAGACAACACCAATGGCTTAGAGGACATGCTGCAAGGACAGCAGATTTGTGAACCAAGGAAAAAATAAGAAAATTCCCTATAGTAGGTGGTAATAGAAACCTAGTGAGAAGTAAGGAAGGGAGGCAGGAAGGACAGAGGGAGGGTGTTATGTTTCGGGTGTTAGGGTTTGGGTCTAGAGGTCCCCCCAAAGCCTCCTGTGGGCATAGGCTTGATCTAGAGTGTGTGAAGCTGGAAGTGATTCATGATGCTGTGCTAGGCTCAAGGGCCCTAGGGTTAAGGGTGTGAGTGTTACCCACCCTAAGTAGTCTGAATAAGATAAAAGTGGCAGAAAGACAGACACTGTTAACTCCCTGTTGCCTTTGCTGCCCTGTTCGCACCATGTTCTCCTCTGCACTGCCTGTTTGCCATACCTGCCCTGGAGTGAGCTGATTATGAACTGAAACCTCTATAAACTACAAGCCAAATAAATCCTTTCTCTTTTAACTTTTGGCATCAGGTATTTTGTCTCAGCAACAAGACAAAAGTAACTAACACAGAGGGCCTGGGCAGGCATCTTATGGGTGAGCAGGCAGAGCATAATTTATTATTATTTGCACACTACATGGAAGTAGGATGCCTTTTATGCTAAAGAAGCTGGGAGCATATAGATTAATACCAATATATTTTTGTTAATCTCAAATCGAGATACATAACTAGAAATTGTAAGCTATCACTATGTAGTAACATTAAAAATGCTTCTGAATTTCCTTTCTGTTTTTAAAAATGAACAGATATATTTCTGATTAGATAATGTTGTCTATTACTTGATTTGGAAAATGCACAGAAGCGCAAAGAGGAAACTAAAAATGATCCATAATATCTAACCACCTGATCCCTAAAATATGGGTATAATAAAATAATTTTCCAGTAATTATACACATGTATATACACACATGCACTCACCAAAACAGATGTATGCCTTATTTAACTTACTATTTTATGCAAGTAGCTATTACCACTAGAATTTCAAGGTGGGACTCAGGAGGCACCTCATCTGCCTTCTTCCTGGGCCTGTTCCCAATACCTAACAATGATCAAAATAACTACTGTTGTTGTCAACATATTTCTATGCTGTGAAATATTTTTATACAATAAAGTATTTGACAAGCATTTCGTCCTATGCACGCATCATAATTAATGTTGTTAGCCCTGTAACATTGGACATTTTAGTGGTTCCCAAGTTCTGCTCTAAATATATGTACTATGGAAGAAGGAAGCTTGTCCACATATTCCTGACTAAACCCTTCAGATGGAAGAGGAGTGACAAGAGGGTAAAGAGGTTCTGACACATAAGGCACACTGCTTTCTAGTCAGGTTAGTCCTGTCAGCACACTTAAGTGTATGTGTGGAATGTTTTTTCCTCATACACATTTCATAAATGTCTTTATGAAGCCCCCTGATACATGCAAAAATGTTACCAAGACAACGAAAGATCATGAGGACCAGGATGACAATTCCCAGCAATTTCCTTCCAAGAGTCTATTACTGAGGACAGGCTGAGTACAGAATGACCTTGTCCTTCACAGGTAATCTGTTTCTATCCTGAAGTATATACATTCACTTTATTGTTGGTGTCCTTTTATAAATTTTCAGAGTTTGGGCATCAGTTTTGTTTTATGGAAATTCCTTGGAATCTATGAAACTCATTTAATTTCCAAAAAATTATTCTGTTATTATTGGAGAGTTGTTGCTAATTAGTTGGTTTTAACTTCTACTGGGGAAGCACTCTGTCAGATTTCTATACTTGAATTTGCACTCTATCATCATAGGTGAACTTTTACCTCTCCATCACTTTCTGAGGGCTTCACAAACTTCTTTTCCACATTTAGGGTCCACAGCATTACACACCCCCAGCTATATTTTAATTCTCAAATCAATATTTTAGTTTTTTTCAACTGAAAAAAACTCATCTCACCTCTCTTATAGAAGGCTTATAGTATTGCCTTCTCAATTCTTTTTCTTATTATCATTCTCCTCTCCTCCTGGACTTAAGTCTTCTTACATTCTATTAAGAATTTAAACACACACACCACACACATTCTATTAAGAATTCCAGGCTGGGGATGTAGCTCAGCAGCACAGCACCTGCCTGGCAAGAGCAAGATCCTGAGTTTGGTTTGATCTTTAGTACAAGAGAGAGAGAGAGAGAGAGAGAGAGAGAGAGAGAGAGAATTCCAGTTTGCTAAAAATTTTTGAGAAAGAGCTTCATGAGCTGGCCTCCTTTGTCCTGTCCAGTTGTTTTCCTGGTTCTTGTCTCCCACAGGGTACAGATATTCTGGGGCTTTGGAATCCTGCTGACTGAGTTTTTGCATCTTTCTGTTTGATACAAACTCTGCATTTCTATAGAGCTCAAGGCACAGGGTGAAATATCTTCCTCCCGGAGACCAGACCACCTCTGCTTCCTGAGTCAAAACCAAGGCCGAGTAATGAAGGAAAGCCTGGGTGCACTTGCGTTAAACCAGCTGTTTTAGATGCAAGATTCCTCCAGTCCTGGATGCTAGGATGTCTATTAACTTTCAGCATCATTTCACATTTTCAGCTTTTTGGTGGGGCAATAATTATTTTATTGGGAAAATAAGAAAAATATAATCAGAACTATCAAAACAGTAATCCAGTTTGTCTGATTTAGTGCCACATATCACATTCCAAATAATTACAGATATCTAAATAATTCATTTAAAAACTAAAAATAGCAAGTCTAAGAAGGGCTAATGACATTCTCATCGGAATAACTTTTTGTTACATTAGACAAGCTAACATTGTAACAGTGAAGAAATTAGTTGAGGGAGAATATACTATGGAAGAAAGTAATTTTCCTTAGGATAGTAGACTTCAGTAAGCTGACTTTTATACTAAAAAATCTCTTGGAGAAACAATGTATACAGGAATGCCAGCTTTCTCAAAGACCCCGGACAGTTCTTACCTTCTGTGAGCCCTTTGTGCCTCATCTAAGAAAAGCTTTGACTAATCAAGTAGTGTGGCACACACCTGTACTCCAAGAATTCTGGAAAGCTGAGGTAGAAGGACTGTAAGTTTGAGACCAGCCTGGGCAACTTAGGACTTAGCAAGACCCTGTCCCAAATTTTTTTTAAAGGATGAGGATGGCTGGAGATGTGCTCAGTGTGAAGGTCATGGGTTCAATCACTAGTGCTACATTTTAAAATTACCAGAAGCACTTTCTTCTTTAACTACTTCTGTGACCCATTGGTTGTTCAAGAGTGTGTTATTCAGTTTCCATGTGTTTGTTGGGGTTTTGCTGTTTCTTATGTTATTGATCTCCAATTTTATTGCACTATGGTCTGATAATATACA